>JASDQU010010952.1:141547-165014 GCA_032191745.1 Picea mariana | reverse complement strand
GTTACGACCCCGGGAAGTTGATGCACCAACTTACCCAAACGGGGCCCACATGACTTTTGGCGCTTCATCTCCTAGGGTTAGGTTTTTGGATGTCTAGGACTTTTGGCATTCCTGTCTATTGTAAAAAGGCCTCCCGAGCCTCATTGTAATCATCTTCTTGCGAATGCGAGTAGCCATCACATCTCTTCTCAGAGATAAGCTGCCACCATTCTAGCGAGTCTTTCACTCTGTATTTTTACAGTCTCTGTACATTTATTTCATTAATAGAAATCGTGTATTACTGTATCTCTGTGTTTATGGTTGCATTTTTGATATATTTCTGTTATATTATTGGATATACGCGATATCTCTGTGCATTTCTTTATTATATCTCCACTCTCATTTCGTGCCAAAAATAATCTGGATCAACCACACTGCATCAAGAGAGAATCCAAACAATGTTGGAGTTCACAAATACCTTCCACACCTTGCAAACCAAGTTGGGTATCAAATAATCTAAGCGACATCTGGTTCTAAAATATCGTGCGGCTATACATAGGTACATCCAAGCTAAAATGTAGTTTTTGGACATCTTGTCACTCAGAGTCACTTATCTATATGCTATCAAAATCGAGTAGAAATTTAAGCAGTGGAACAAGAAGGAGTTCATGTATGAAAATACACAATCGTTGAAGTATGGTAAAGGAAACCCTAACTCACAAAATAACCAACCGTAAGGAAACTAGTTCAAGACGCATGAAAATAAGGGTAACGGGAAGGAGAAGAAGGACACTAGAAAGTGGTGCAACTTCCATAAAATCCCTTGGCACAACACCGATGAATGTCGCTCGAAAAAGTCATTGGTGGTCGAGCTCAAAGAAAAAGATTCGAACCCCAACTCAGACTCTAATTCAAAAACAATAGATAAAACGAATCATCGATGCAAAACCCACTACTACCATCGTGACCACAACAATCCAACCAAAAGAACCATAAAATACTGAGGAGGGAGAGTGCCTCTTCCATTTATAGATGTGGGTGAAGGGGAGCCCACTGCATTTCATTGTTGATAAAGGAAGACAAAAGAACCTCATCTCAGCAGAGGTCATCAAGTAGTTGATTTTTCTGAAAACACCACCCCTGTAGCCATACAACATCGGGTGGCTTTGTCAAGGATGAGATCTCCACATCAACTAGAAGTGTCACTTGTCCTATAACATAAATCCCTTCAAGGATGAGGTACTGTGTGATGCTTCCCCACTGGAAGTCTATGGTGTTCTATTAGGCCAGCCATATATGTGGAAGCATCATGTTGTTTATGAGTCTCGACCCCATAGTGTCATTATTACCCTAAGGGGTCATCTCTACAAGGTACCAGAGGTAGTTTCAACTATTATCTCGGAAAAAAGTGCCACAAAGTAGTCTTTCATACCACAAAGTTTAGCGTATTCTTCACGATCCAGTCAAAAGGTGAAAAGAAGGACATTGCGACCACTGCAGCCTCGACCCAAGGCCTTTCTATCCAACAAAAGTAGGTCGACAAGATTATAGAAGAGCACAAAAATATTCTTACTTCACCTACGGGGGTGCCTCCACACTTCCCAATCCATCCAAGCTATAACATAGCCCTTCATAACTCTATTGGCCACAACCATTTTCATGTGTGCTTGGTGTTCCAACCATTAGCCCCCATTGATATAACTCTTCATGTTGCATCTTCACTCACAAAGTCCTTCAACACTCTGGAAAATTATGAAACTATATTGGTTGAATGAATCCAACCCCTCCAACAATAAGTTCATGACATCCTTCAACAAGCTAATGACCAGTACAAACATGACAACTTCTTTAGTAAGCCAAGCAACTCACCAAGGTTCGGATTCAACAAAAGATTCCTTATCTCCCATGGGAACTTGTGCAATGGGAAACATTTATTTGTAAGGGGGGAGGAATGATCCCGGTGGATATCAGTGGCCACCTACCTATTTCACTAGATCAAAACACAATTTTCCAGTTTATCATTTTTTCTACAGTCTTTCAGGTCCCAAACTTTCAGGTCCATTTTGAGGCCCTAAATGACCTTTTTTTGACGTGGAAGTGCCCAACATATGGTTTTTGGCATGTATTGGTCCATTCAAAATGTATACTCCTCAGCTATACCTTTCCAACGAGGTATCAAGTTCCCCAAACAAAGATTACATCAAAACGTTACTCCCTAGGGAAGTTGACGTATCAACTACCCCATTGGGGCCCACAAAATGTTTGGTGTTTCATCTTCCAGGGTTAGGGTTTTGGATGTTTACGGTTTTCTCATTTATTCTTTATGTTAAAAAGGCCTTTGGAGCCTCATTGTAATAATCTTCTTGCGAATGAGCATAGCCGTCACATCTCTTCTCAGAGATAAGCTTCCACCATTGTAGCGAGTTCACTCACTCTGTATTTTTATATTTTATGTACATTTAATTCATTAATATAAATTGTGTATTAATGCATCTCTGTGTTTCTTGTAATATCTCTGTGTGTTTCTTTGTTATATATCCTCCTTCATTTTGTTCTCAACAAAATCTGGATCATTTCATGAAGTAATCGATAGCCACAATGATGTCATTAAGACCACCATAGGAAGGAGGGTTACTTTCCATGAATTTGATGGCGCATTTGTAAGAAGGACATATGGTTATGATAGGGTGAAATGTGGCTAGAGGAGCCCATGCCTTCGGGGCATAAAGTTGACAATTAGTGCAATGCTTAATTTTCTAACTACAATACATGAAAAGAGTAGGCCAAAAATATCTTATGCATGTGATCTTTTGGGAAGTAGCCATATTGGAAAGATGGCCACTACAAGCACCACTATGACAAGCATTCAAGACTTAGTTTGCCTCATCATGAGTGAGACAACGACACAACAAGGTATTGACTCCTCAACGATAAAGTTTTTCTCCAATGAGGAGGGAATGTGGAGTCTAATTATGAATATGTATTCAATTGTATTAGGTATCATCTCTTGGTGGATCTTATTACTTTTATTGATGATGCAACTAGGAAAACTTAGGTTTATTGCATTCAAAAAAAAATTGATGTTTTTGATACCTTTAAGAAATGGAGAGATTTGGTTGAGAATGAGGTAGGAAATAAGTTTAAGTGTCTCAGATCAGATAATGGAGGTGAATATTGAAACAAGGAGTTTGATAGTTAATGTTCATACCATGGGATTCGTAGAGGGAGGAGAGTTCTAGGAACACCACAACAAAATGGCATGTCAGAAAGGATGAACAAAACAATCATGGAGCATGCAAGGAGTATGAGATTGCATGCAAGATTTCCCTTACTGTTTTCGGCAAAAGTTGTGGATGTTGTCATTTACTTAATAAATAAAGGGCCTTCAAGTTCCTTGGATGGTGGCATTCTAGAGGAATGGACAGAAAAAAGGTAAACTACTCATTTCTAAGGACTTTTGGTTGTGAACCTTTTGTTCATATTGATAAATAAAATAGAACAAATCCCGAGGCAAAGTCCAAGAAGTTTACTTTTATTGGATATGTGGCTAATTATTTTGGTTATTCCTTATGGGATTATGAAAGTCACAAAATAGTTAAGAGTAGAGATGTGGTATTCATTGAGAAGTTCATATACAAAGATCGGTTGCAGGAAAGGAAATGGGAAAAGGAAAACATAGAATATACACAATGCTTGATGAAATTACAAAAAATGAAATCCCAGAGGTGCCAAAGAATCAAAATTTTCAATAACAACAACAATAGTAGGAACCTCAAACTCCTACAAGAAGATCTACCATGGTAATTAAACCCACTCGACGATACTCTCCTTCAATGTATTATTTATTGTTGATTGATTCTGGTGAGCTAGAATTATATGAAGAAGCAATGCATATAGAAACTAGAAATAAGTGGGAGCAAGGCATGAAAGAGGATATGGACTCTTTGGTACATAAAAAGACTTGGGGTTTGGTTCTAATTCCTATAGGTAAAAGGGCATTGCAGAATAAATGGGTTTATAGGTTGAAGGAAGAAGATGGAGGAAAAAATAGGTATAAGGCTAGATTTGTTGTAAAGGGATTTGCATAGAAGAAAGGTATAGATTTTGATGAATTTTTTTATCCTGTTGTGTTCCACATGGAAGCAACCCTCCGTTATCATATTTTTTAAGTTTCCGCGGTTATCAATGTTATCCATCGGGGTTTTGGAAGTTCTGCATGCTCAATAACCCATATCAAGACATTAAAAATTCTTCACTCGAAAAGAAAAAATTCATAGATCAAACAGATTTACATCTAAGTCTTCCATTGTGATCCCAAGATCAAAGAACCAATAGATCTGATACCATGTTGAAACAAGGATTAGACGTAGAGAATAAATGATCCAAGATGCATAGGCGGTGTCTAAATACATCGTAGCACTGAAGCACGAGTCTTTCTATGGGAGCGAGAGGATATCCTCAATGATGATACAATTGTGACGATAGATTGATCAAAAGGATCATCTATAAATATGTTTGGTCATGGACCAAACCAACAATATCGAGTGTATTTGGTAGCACCTATCCATAAAATGTGGTTCTAGGATCCTTTAAGTGGACATGGTAAACCACCAATTTAATCTGCCATCGACCCAAAGACTTGGTCGACCCACACAACCAACAAGGTGAGGTTTACAATGGAATCACATGTTCCAATAGAAGTTACAATGGGCGTTTTGTAGGTTGTATCCCATTACTTGGTTGGAAGAAATAAAATAAAGACTAACAATTTCTTCGTGGATTGTTCTTTCCATATTTTATTTCCGTATTATTTTAATTTTAATTGCTTTGTGATTTATTTTCTTGACATCATCATTAAAAAAAACTTTGATTCTTATATGTTAGATAATTTTTTCAAGTGTGATGGTAGAAATAATTCGTTAATGAAATCTAAGCATAGAAAATGGTGTCACTATACATAAACAATGTCTATAGATGTAAGCATAGAAGATAGTGTCACATAATGGTAGAAATAATTCGTTAATGAAATCTAAACATAGAAAATGTAAACAATGTCTATAGATGTAAGTATAGAAGATAGTGTCACATAATGGTAGAAATAATTCGTTAATGAAATCTAAACATAGAAAATGGTGTCACATAATGTACCCTGTACATAAACAATGTCTATAATGATTGTAGATATAAGCATAGAAGATAGTGTCACATAATGTATAGAAATTGTTTTGTAATTTAAACACATTTGTTAATGCTTTTATTTTAAAAATGCATATTTAACATAAATAGATTTTCATTTATAAACGTAAAAAATATTCATTTGTTAAAGTAATTTATATTATAAATAAATAAATGTTTTATTCAAATATTTACAATATACAAAGTGTTTTTTATTATTTTTTAAGAATCTGTAAATTATGGATTTACAATGTACGTACCATCACCATCACTTTCCAATGTACAAGGTACCATCACTTTCCTATTGCCTTTTTAAGGATTGGTATGATCTTTAGATGTGTTGATAATCACACATAAATAATATTGAATTTGAACAATTTACTCTAATATAGTTAGTTTCCCTCAAACGATTTGCGTGCATCATTGGATATACATATGACCTAGTCACTTTCCCTCAAACGATTTGCTTTCATCATTGGATATTCATATGCGCAATATTAGGTAGCTAATATCGAGTAACAATCTTAATGAAATGATATGATCCTAATGTAGATTCGAGTAAAATCTTAAAAGGATATGATCCTAATGTCGATTGACATATATATTATTGGTGTAGATTGACATATATATTATTGGTGTAGAGGATTTTAATGGAAGGATATATTGGCTAAAGTGTAGTTTAAATATTAATAATGATTGTATTATATATTTTTATTTTTATGTAATATTATAGTGTTTTACAAGGTGATTAGAGGATAAGTAGAGGAATTACTAGATATTTTTATTTTCAAAATATATGTAATATTTAATTATATTTTTATTTTCAAAATATATGTAATATTTAATTTAAAAATAACTAATGTATTTATTTTTATATCAATAACTTGAATTTGTAATTAGTAATAATTAATGATAAAATACATATTAAATTTTTTAATTTAATGAAAAAATAAATTATATTTTTTTAAAAACAAACTTTACAAAATATCTTAATTTGAAAATACAAATATTAAGTTTTATATTTTTATTATATATTTAAAAAATACTTTATGATAATCACTTGGATATTAATATAATTATATTTATACAATCCATTTATGTTTTCCATCTACTATTCTATATAGACACATTTGATTTGATTTCCTACCATGAAATCTTTTACTTTGCAACATATCCACAAAGGTATGTTACTTGAAATAAAATAATTTCAAATACATTATTCAATATTGCTTATCATACTTCTTTCAGTTTGCAACATATCATACTTCTTTCAGTTTGCAACATATCCACAAAGGTATGTTAGTTGAAATAAAATATATGATTCAATATCGCTTATCATATGTTCTGGCTTATCTACGAAAATATCATTATATTCTAGTGAATACAAATTCTGGATGAATTATTAAATATTTAATAAGAAAAAAATATGAAAATTTGAATAACTTTATGTTTTTCAATAGATAAGTAAGTATTTTATATTTATTTTGTTTTGGATTTTTTTCAATAATCATTATTGGAATTTAGCTATATAAAAGTTGGCCAAATTGCAATTTTCCATTGTTTAAATTGTGTTTTTAAATCTATAAATAAATTTAGTGTTGTGGAAAAACCCTATTGCATAGGATTGTGCAATCTCAACAACTTAAGCAATGAAAAAATGCAATTTCAGCAACAATTACATATTGGGATTCAACAACTTAGAAAACTCGCCCAAATTATTCACTCCCAACTAATGATATCTACAATTCCAACTATTCTTCTAAATTTTTGATTGGATTTTGCACACAATTAGTTGGAAAAATATGTTGAAAAAAAGATTAAAAAAATGAATTGTTTAGACTATTTCATATCATACAACAATTTAAGTAATGGAAAATTACAATTTCACCATTTGCATTATGCAATTTTAACAATTAATATCTACAATCCCAACAATTCATCTAAAATTTTAATTAGATTTTAAACAAAATTGATTGGAAAAATATATTATAATGACACATTGTATTTTTATGATGACTTCTCATAACGTAAATCAATAGAAACATTTAAGATAAGAAAGTAGTTTGAGATAGAATTGGAAGTTCAAGGAATGGGCATTTATGGATAGTTACGATGTGTTTTTTTAATTTTATTATGAGCAAATATAAACAACAAGTGTAATATAAGTAGATATTTAAATTATTTTTTTGATTATTTAGAATAATGAAAAAGAAATTAATATTTTAAATTTTATAAAAACTATTTTAAGTGGATGAAATTATAATTTTCAAATATTAATATGGTACAATTAATTACATCATTATTATGAATATCTAAAAAAGATTTTAAATTTATTTCTACATTAAAATAATAATTTTATTAATTTAAAATTATAATTTTATTAAAAATATATAATTAAATTTTAATAACTAATCATAAAAAAAGAAAATATTTAATATAAAAAATGTAATTATTTCATATAAAAAAGAATTTAAAAAAAAAATATAAAATTTAATTAAAAAAAATATTTATTTTAGTAAAATTAGTTTTTCTAAATTTTTAAATAACTTTAAAATATATATTAAAAAAAAAAAAATCTTAAATAAACTTTTTCTAACATGACCACAAAATCGTCCCCGAGGTGTAGGACAGTCGGTGACGGAGTGTGTTGTTAAGCCACTCCGTGATGTTAAAGTCACCGGTTCGAAACGTGCGGGGACAAAAAATCCAACCATGTTAAGGGTTGGTGTGGCTCAGGTTAATCGCGAACCAACAAGTCCCGCACAAATTAACAAACAAAAAAAAACATGACCACAAAATCTAATTGAAAATGTACATCTATAACAATAACAATGTCCTTTTAACAACTTTATAAATAAATATAAATCCTAAATCCAAATAATCAGAATTGTAATTTAAATTGTACATCTATGACCATTCCACTTTTCAAAATTCCATGGCTACACATAATTCCATAAACTTAGTTATGAATAAATCTTTCCAATGAAAACTCAGAAGATGACCACTAAAAAAGTAATTTCCATCTAAATCTTAAAAATAAGTATAAATACATTTTTTTAATAAAGAATTTAAAGAGTAATACCTATTCAAAAATAAAATGGTGAAACTCAAAGATGACCACTAAAAAAGTAATTTCCATCTAAATCTTAAAAACAGGTATAAATATATTTGTTTTAATAAAAAATTTAAAGAGTAATACCTATTCAAAAATAAAATGGTGAAAGATGACCATTAGAAAAGTAATATTTATAAAAATTCAAAAATGAAAATAGTGAATAACCATATCAAATGGTGAGTAACATAATTTGTCTTTTTAGTTTTTGTATATAATAATTTGTATTTATTTATTTATTTTTAAGGTAATAAATTTATATGTAATAATTTGTATTTATTTTTATATTTTTAAGGTAATAATTTTTTTAAACTTTTTTTTAGTTAAATATCTTTTCAATATGTTTCTTTATATATTAGGAAGATTAGCTCTATATCTTATTAATATGTTTCAGCTTTTAATTAATTACGAATAGTTGTAAGTTTCTAACTAAAATAATATTAAAAAAAAACTAATATCCTTTATAATTATGCAAGTTCAATAAATTAATATATTTTTAAATAACATATAACATTAATTTTATATATAATATAAAACTTAATACTATTTTAATTATAATTTATTTCTTTATACAATTACTATTATTGATGATGATGATGATGATGATTAACGTCCACTAAGATCTAATTGGTTTATTGGACCTTAAGAGGGTAAGTGATTATTTGTGATTCTTTAGAATTTTGTTTCTGTACTCGAAAAACATTAAGAGAAGCTTTCCAAGATCACCATATTTTTGTTGAGTTAAGAGGTTAGGAAGGTTGGTAGTGTGATCAATATTTTGAAAATGAGATCTAATATGGGTATAGGCTGGACAATCTAAGAGAAAGTGCTTTTCATCTTCAACATTCTTAGTGTCACAAAGGTGACACACTTTTTCATCCCATGGCGTTTTAGGAATTGACCAACGCCTAGTTTCACTATGGAGCTCGTGAGAATTTGTTCTTATCTTAGCAATGCTTATTTTTTTCTTTACACTTGACAAAACAGATAGACAATTTTGATCTTCTAGATTAGGGTTGATTACGTCTTTATAATACCTTAATTTTCTTTTTTCCTCTAACTCTTTATCACACCACATTTTTTCCTTAAATTTTGATTTGAAGATTTTTTTAATGGTATCTTTATTCTGCAAAATGATTTCTTCCATGATTCCCCAATAGTTTAGCCAAGACCGAGCGTCTTTATGCCATCCTCGCTTGAGTCGATGGTGGTTATGACTTGATTTGGAAGCAATTTTAGGTAGCCTTTTGTCTTCCATATTGTTTAACTTGTTCTTATACATTAGGTATCTAGTCATAGCCATGCTCTCAATGGGGGAGAGGCTTGTTTCTACGGGGAGGATGGGATAGGGCGTATTTCCTTTAATTTTGAGATTATAGGTTATAAAATTCTTTTGTATTTGCTCTATCTTTCTAGAGGATTTACGAGAGATACTACAACCCTAGACTTCGCATCCATAAAGAATAACATGTGTAACAAGAGTCTCAAAGAGGAGTTTCTTCTTATCCCAACTCCAAAGTTCAGTTGATTTACAATTGTTTTCAAGCCCATAATAAGCTTTCCATCCCCCAATAATCATTTTCTCAATGCTATAATTCCAATTAAGCCTGCAGTGAATATCAATTTCCTCCAAATTGTTGTTGTCATATACCAAGGTATCATAAGGGATCTTCTTCGATTTAATAATCATGACCTTAGTCTTATCAATATTAACAGTCATACCCATATTGGAGCAAAAAACTTTGAAGATTCTTAGTTACTTTTCAAGATCATGGGGACTCCTTACCATAAGAATAATATCATCAGCATAAAGAAGAAGATTAATGACTATACTAGTGAGAGTAGGACCGACACAACCTGCTTTTTAAAAATAAATATTTTTAAAATATGACACATTCTAGAAAATATCAATAATTATGCCCAAAGGCTTATACCTATTGTCAATGGGCACAATTAATCATCTTTTAATCTAAAATTCTAATATGATGGCTAACAATTAAAGATGCTAGAATATTCTTAGTCGTCCTCCCAAATCAATGAATGTGATTTACTCTTCATAATCTCCTTGTATTTTTGAATGCATCTGTTAACTTGTTTACTTTTTAACATTTACCTAATCATATTAAGAAATTACTATAGCACTATATAATTGCCACATTTAAATGATTAACGTTTAACATTACCACGTTTGGATTATTAACCACGAATTTCCTCACCTGTCCCTGCGTTTTTCTTAGGCGTTTCAGCTATCCACACGTTTTATATTGAGCAGAGCGTAGTAATATATGATGCCAAATGTTTCTTCGTAACTGCATTCTTCACGGTGGCTCAACTGTGTTTTTCAACGAGGTCTCCACTACGTTCTTCACGACGACTCAACTGTGTTATTAACAAGTAAATATGCCTTTCCACGTTAATCAATCACAATTATGTGACTGTGCTAGTCTAAATATAACAAATAACATCAATCACCAAATATACAAAGGAATACGAAAGGAATACGACTATGGCACATATCCAGATTCCACAACTACTTTGTTTCTCAGCTAACTTGCGTGCTACGGCAATGGGATTTCGACTGCAAGGTGGTTTTACGTAGGTCCCGCTCAAGATGGTTTTAACTTTTACGTAATCCACTAATGCTGTTTCATCGAGGTCTATAAATTAAATATGTTAAAAAAACCATCATTGGATTGGTTATGAACTATCCACTGCCGGAGAGTTTGCATTTTAATAGCAGCATTTCTTTTCTGTAGCATTTTGAGGAGATGGGAGCGACAATAAGGAAGGACTGTAATGTGTCGAAAAAAAAACTTTACATGCTTCTGTAAGCTAAAACCAACTTTTCCTGATTTTGCAACTGAAAAAAAATACTCAAAATCGAGAATGCAGCTTTATTCCCGACTATTTTCTCCGATCTCCGTGATTAGCGTGTCACTCAAAATTGTATTTTAAAAGGATAAGGCCGACGCGAAACCTTCGTTCTCCTCCAATTGAAATTCTGATTTGTGTTACTTAATTTCTATATTTTCACAATGTTATGGATGCGCTTTCAAAGACTTTTATACAATCTGTAGCCGATTATATGTTAGTGTGTCAATGCAAATTATCTTTTAACTCATGGATTTTTCAAATGATCTAGTTTGATTTTTTTACTATAATAGTAAAAATGTGTATGTTAACGGATTTGATTTGTTAATTTGGAGTGAAGTTGATCCAGTTTTGGTTTATAATTAACTCAAATTTATGTTATTTTAGAATTTCTCTTTACAATTAAAAAGATAAGATTTGAATCTTTGATACTCTATTAAGATAGATTTATTGTTTATATATAATGGATATAATAATTTTGTTTTTATTGAAGTATAAAAAATTATTGTGCTATATTTATATATAAAATGGCTAGATTTAATAAACTTTTAATTATATATGGGTTCAGTTACATATGAATTTTTAATGCATACTATTTCATATTTTCTGAATATTATTTTATATGCTCTAAATATTGTTAGTTCACTGCTCCACTGTAACTAATTCCCATTTAAAATTTTAATTATATATGGGTTTTAATTACATATGAATTTTTAATGAATACTATTTCATATACTCTGAACCAACTCTCATTTAGAGTTTTAAATGTATATAAGTTTTTAATTACATATGAGTTTTTAATGGATACTATTTCATATACTCTGAGTTCACTGCTCCAACGTAACTCACTCTTATTTAGGGTTTTTTACTACTTCTATTTTAAGTTTTTTACTATGTTTTTGTTTCTTTACCAAGTTTTGATGAGATGCTTGGCCCACTTTATGGACATAACACTTCGACAACTCCTTCACTCCCACTCTTACCCATTGGTTTAGATTTTATAAGCAGTCTTTCTGCATGGCAGCTTCCACCAGTCGCTTGTTGTTTGATTGAGAATATCAGTGGTGAATAAGCTGATACCTATTCACATTCATCAGTAGAGTTAGTAACTTTGTTATTATTATATAAATGAGATATTGGTTAGCTGTTTTATGAAATGATTTTGTTTGAATTAGACAATATAAATTTATATGAATCACTATTTTTTGTTCTTTAAAATTCATTTTTAAAATAAAAATGAATTCAACATGCTAAATAACATTTAAGACATTTAAAATCTACAAAAATAATCACTTAAATCTACAAGTTCAACAATTTCTCACAGATTTCAAGTAAATATTCTTAAAAAAAAATCTTCATTTTATAAAATCTTTAACCTACATCTATAAATGATATTATATGAAATTTGATATAAAGAATTAATTTTCAAAGGGTTGACATTGTCATAGCATAAGAGTTTGGGGTTAGATTCACTTGAATCCTCGGGTATCCAACTGGTCGGAATCCTCCCTTATATGTTCTCGTCTAACTTTGAAAATGAGCTGACACCGGCAATCTGTGATGTCAATAACAATAAGGCGTTTTAATTTCATTACAGGGAACTATTATTTTCGAACTCGAATAACTTCTTTATACTTTAAAGCTTATATCGATTCTTACCATTATCCCATTATGGAGTACATGTGGCTCACGATTCTCTCAAATCAAATCGCCATCAATGGCAGTATTGGTCTTAAAATCCTTTCGCCATCAATGACAGTATTTGTCTTGCAATTTCATTAAGCTTATTGCGGAATTTCACGATTCATTACCTACCCAGAATAGCACTGTGAATGCACATGTTGAGTGGACATATTGCTTTTCATAATTCAAGTCTTTGCATTTTTATCTGGTCAAAATAGTATAATGAATGGACATGTTTGAATTTTTGGGTAGTAAGGTAATTGATTTGGGTTTTATTTTTTATTAGTCTTTTTCAAAGAAGAATTATAGCAATGAGTTTGTTATTGATTTGACATTAATTTTATTGACAAAGTAATTTAACTATAAATTTAAACAATTTTCCAAAATATAATATTATTATATTAATTTTTTTATTCTTTTTAAAATTAATCTATTTTTTAAATTATGATTGGTGGAAAAAATAAACCCCTTATTACAAACTAAACTTGCTGGAATATTTAATACTGTGTTTAAGAACTAAATCCTATCAAAAAGTTAAAGATTTCGTAAGAATTATCTTGGCTTTTAACGTGGATATATACACTTGTCTGTAAAATAGATATCTTGGCAGAGAAAATGGCGGAGCATAGCATGTAGACAATAAAAATCTCTTACAAGGCTTGACGGATCTTGACGTCTCTCTTCTCCATCAACTATTTTCACAAAGATAATTTTGCCACGTCGCTACAATATAATTTCTGTCAGTGTTATGCAAGCCGTTAAGATAATTTTGCACGTGGCTGCAATTTATTCTTGGCAGTGCTATGCATGTGGTTTGGATGCCATGACGTGGACAATAATTAGGGTAAATCTAGAGCAAGGAATATCTTGGAACAAAATCCACCATAGCGGAATGTCACATAAATATTAATACATTGCATCTCTAACCGGTCAACAAAACAATAATTGCGAGTTCGGGTTGAACCTTTGGTGGCTCATGGATGAGATTCGTACTTATGCTTAGTGGATGACATTTTATTTTGGTGATTATATATCATGTTTTTTAAATTAGGAATTTTTAACAATTTTATTTTATTGCATATTATTATTATTATTTATTTTTAATAAAATTTTAACTTTTTCAAAGATATTACAAAGTAAATTGATTTTTTTTATAGTTTTTTTATGATTTAAAATCATTTTTTTTCACATTTATTGGTTATTGAAATCAATCTCTTATTATCCGGGAAAAGATTTGAATTTTTTCAAAAGTTTTACATTATTAAAAATGTATTGGATGGAGATTATTAAAATTATTAGTTCAGGACTATAGCAATGAGTTTGCTATTAATTTGACATTAATTTCATTGACTAAACAGTTTGACTATAAATTTAAACAATTTTTTCATAGACTCTATTGGTGGCCACTAGCTGGTTAGTTGGCATTGAAATAACTCTGACCTTGACATTTAGAACACAAAATACACTATCTTACCTAGCAGCTCCCATGCAACTCTTATTTAGTTATTAATTCAAAATCTGTAAGAATCTTTGTAAAACCTCAATCCTTGTCAATTCATAATCCTTGTCAATTCATAGAAAAAAAATAAAAATCTTATAGAGACATTTGTGACACCTCAACCCCTATTTAAAGGCTTCAATTCATAGGAAAAAAACAAAAAATTCTATAAGAACCTTTGTGACATCTCAACCCTCTTTAAAACCAGCAATTCTGAAAGTTCATAATTTCAGCTGCTTACTCATGATAATGCATCAGCCTATAACCTAGCGTTTACTGATTTAGGCTTTCTTTCAAAATGGTATGTTCAAAACCAAACCTGTAAGGCCGTGATAAAATCCAAGAGCAACACTAGACAAGTTGTAAGGTGAGGGGTCGAATCATGAATGCCATGTGGGTCAGAGCAACCGTGCGAGTGGTACGTCCGTTTAGAAATTAAAGGTGGGATTGGTTATCCCTAAGTTGTATAGATGAACGAAAATATCGATACAAGAGACCGGTCTCCACCTTGTCAGACGCCACGATGAAGAAGACAAGTTATAAGTGAGACAGTGCCACGGGAACTTCAATGTCTGGCATTCTTCAACTTACTCTGACCCCACCTTGGTTCAACGATCCCGAATCTCAATCACGACCAAGTTAAGAACCCTACATTTACTTCATACAAAAAAAATTATTTCCATAAAATGATGACTGTAAGGTTTTCATGATTGTAAGGAAGGTTGAGGTGTCGCAAAGTAATCAGATGGATTTGAAAGAGTAATCAAATGGAGACTAGATTCCATAATGATAAACTACCCTACTGCTCTGCTCGAGACTTTACTCCATATAAACTTGACACATCATTCGTCGCTAATGACGATTGACCGTGGCCACACTGCGTTTCAGTTACTGTGTAAAAGTAGTTGGGCTTGTAACTTTTGGGCAATTTGTATCGCCAGAACATTCAAAGGAAAGACATTCTTGATGACGTTTCACCTTGGTATCACTTTAAAGACGTTTCACCTTGGTATCACTTTAATAAATTTAAAGTGGAAAAGTTAAGTGAAAATGGAGTTTACCTTAAAAAAAAAATATGAAAGTGGATTAAATATAAATATTACTTTAATAAATAACAAAAGTTGAAAAGTTAGGTGGAAGTGGATTTTACATAAAAGATGAGTAAATATAAAAGTGGAATAAAGAAAAAAGTAAAAATGAAATTGGATTTAAAAAAAAGGTAAAAGTGAAAGTGGAGTTAAATAAAAAGAGAAAAAGTGAAAGAGCACATGGTATTTTCAAACCATGGTGGTATTTACCTATGTTAAAGTAAAAAGTGAATTAAATCATGATACTCAAAATCTATTGACCCAATTGAAAACGTAAACGATTTAAAAACGCAATGGTTCATTGATAGTGTATTAATTAAAATAGTATGATTAATATCTTATATTGAAAATGAACATACTTATAATGAAGAGATACATTCCTATAGTGAAGAGGTGCAATTGGTCAGTTGTACATGACCATTGTAAGACTATATAAATGAAAATTCTTGTTAAAAGAGGGCATGTCTTGGGTTTTAAATATGAAGATCAATAACAGTGTCAGAGACCAACAAAGTAAATGAATATATGTAGTAGAAGACAAAGAAGATTATGAAGATTTGAATATCGAAGTACTTATCATAAAAATGGAGGTTAGGTGGTGCTAGGGTAGGTTGGAGCCTGCAAATGAGGTTTTAGCCTCCTTCCATTTGAAGCTAGTAAACCAAGGTGTTTCAACATCTTTTCAGTTATAGTTGAATAAACTAGGGAGTTGGTGCTTCTTTCGAGTCGGTGCTGGTAAAATTTAGAGGGGCTGCAACCTGTTTTTAGTTGGTGCTAGTAAAACAGGGAATGGTATTTCCTTTGAGTTGGAGCTCATAAATTAAATGTAATCTTTATTAAAAATAAGAAGAACATTTGTTTCTTTTGGGTTTTCCATGTTAAAATTCTATGTATTGTACCTTTCTATTGATCATTTGTTTTGATTTGATAAAATTAATAATGAAGTGGTTTTAAATTGTTGAAAAATGATAACATTGATTCACCCCCCCTCTCAGTGTTAAACAATATTCCAACAAGAAGTTGTCTATGAAAGAGTAACATTCATTTTTAGTGACTTCATTAATAATTTAATTTGTGAATGACTTTGGGAATGGAACAATTAATGTTAGCTTGTTTAATCCCATGAATTCGACACATATTTTTAGTTTTTTGGGGTTCTTCTTTTTAGGTTGCATGACCATCAAAATTTCTCATTACTTGTGGATTGGGTACATGATGTCATCAACTAACATTGCCTCTATATCTTTTTGAACTATGGATTTATTCTTGTGTGATAAATTATATGGTTAGTTCTTGATAGGCTTCACCCAGGGATAAGGTCAATTTTCATCTCCCCCATATCTTACACCAATACTTTCAAATATTTGTAATAACGAGTGAAAACGTCTTAGTACTCTCGGAGTACGTTGACTATTTCTATAGTTTGTTTATCCAACCATTAGTCACCTTTTCTCACCATTTTCGGTCGACCATATATTGAAATGTCAAATTATTTGGTTTTAATTTCTACATACATACACTTTGGTGCCTTGGATTCGTCTAATTTTTGTTCTCCTTATACAACCTTATTATAAACCGGGGGAAAGTCATGTTTTTCTGTATCTTCCTTGTTTTTCTTGGATACTAAATAAACTTTCTTTACATAATCATTTACTCCAGGATGAATTTGCTTTCCATTGAAAACTTTGTCTTGGAAAACTTATGTTTTCCATGTTTATTCATCAAGTTCTATGTTGTCTTGATTTTGTGTCTACACAAGATTACATGTCAATGTCAACCCTATCTCTACTTTGGCCTTGCCTCTCTTTTTCATTTCATTAGGATTTGGATTCTCAAGAAATATTTCTATTTCTTTTGCAACCTCTCACAAGTGCGTCGCCTTTGAAATGAATTCAAAGTCTCTCATAAAATTTTCTCTTATTTCATTCCAATTAAACATATGGCCACATGATTCTTCCAATTTGTACCACTTATGTGGTATGTCGTCCAGTGTATTAGGGAACATATGTGGCCATATACTTTCATTCCTATATCCTACTCTTCTCCACTCGTTCTCACATTGGTGAATGTGAGTGATTGGGTCGATTCTAGGCTTGAAAGTCGGGATATCAACTTGCATTGATAGCTTCATTCCTCCAAATCATTTGACAAAGTATAAAGTAGTGGCGTTCCATGTTTGCAGGTGGGGAGCATGGGTTTCCCACCATCGGGATTCCTCACCAGTGAAGGATTCCACTAAGCTTTGTACCCTCCCCTGTTCTCCAACTCACTTAGATACTTCATCGACATGGACTGTCAAGGAACTTCTTTCACATAACCACGTGAGAGGTTTCATTTTTTTATTAGTCAAAATGAGAGTTGGCATTTGTTTTATCTTTTTATCTATCACGATAGGGGCTTCTACTAAGAAGCATGTTCTCGATTGCTTTATTGGAATCACCTCTATTGACCAACACTGCTTTGCTTTGGATTCATAATTCTCTATTTTCTAATTATAAATTTCGATATACAAATTCATCCCCATCGACAATGGTGTTCCAACTAAGATTTCTCCTTCAATGTTTGGCTTGAGATTGTCTTTTTATTCGTTCATTATTTGGTACAGTCAACAAGCCTCTTGGGCTTCATCCCATGTTTCTACCCAAGGTTTTCCTTATTTTCGATCCAAGGGTATGATGATCTTCCTACCGCTACCTTTCAATTTAATCGTGTCCATTTCAAGTGAGACAATCTCCTTCATATTCCAACCCCATTGTTTTTTTGACTAATGAAGGGTATGTGGGAATGTCTTCAACCAAATTAATTACTTCAAAATTGACTCTTGTTGGAATCCCCATTATGTCAGTTATGATATTTTTTAGTGTGTCAATTGGTTCAATGAACCTTTGATTTGCTAGATTTAAGAGGTTCATTGTTGGAACTAGCGGGGGTTTTCAAAGTTGATTCCATGTTTCTATGGGGAGGATGTTTACTTGCAAGCCAAAGTCAACTACAACTTTTTTAATCATGTGTCTTTCGATTTCAAGATCGACTTGTGGGTCAAAGTTGTTTTTATGATTCTCATGTGGAAATTATTGAACATTTTTTAATTGTATTTGATCCTCTTTTCATTCTCTCATAATGTTTAGTAGGTCGATCAGGAAACTGACCGACTACTTTTCTTTTAGTAATTGAAGGAATTATTCTAGAGTAGTGTTTGAAGTGCTTCACGGTCCTCCCCTATTTCCACTTTGTTTATGTTGTTCGATATTTTTAAATAACTTCATTTCTTTTCGCATCAATTTTTCTTCTTATTCAGGGTAGATATATGTGTTTCGGTTTCCCCTTTATCAAGATGATGGAATTGGATAAATGTATTCAACCGCTCTTGATCTTGTTACAACATGGAGATTTTTGGAAATTAATACATATTGCTTGGGAACTGTATGTAAGAGGTCCACATTTCTCTTGTTCATCACTTTCTCTAGTATGATCAGTTAGTCTTCAAGTGAGTGGTCACCCACTCCACATATATTACAAAAATTGAGATAGATTATGTATTTTATAGGGAAATCATGACTTATGTGGTCCTCTTTCCAACAATTGAAGTGATAGTAATGGCTTCGACCACGTCCTCTTCCTGTTTGTCCTCATCCTCATCTATATCCACCTCTTCCTTGATAAACCCCATGGCCTTGACCTTTATATCCATTGTCATTTCCTTGGTTGATATTATGTTCGATCATTTGCGTGTGGCATACCAAATGGATATTCACTTTATTTTTCCCATTTAACCAACATTCATGTGTAGAGTGATTATTTTCCTCATAGATATGACACCATTTTGTTTGTTCATTTCTTAAATTATGTGGGTAGTCCCTCATTGCATGATTTGTCATGCTCTCGAATATATCATAGAATGTTTCTGTTTGGATACGTCAGACTATTGGATCCAGTGCATCATTGAATTTACAGTGGTCCTTCTTATGTCCTTCACTGGATAAAATGGTGCACTAGAGTTCGTTTCGTGAAATGGACATGTCTTTTACAGATAGTTGTAATTTTGTGATATTTTCCTCTAACCTTTTCTCGATTGCTAATGAATTTAATGATCATTCATCATCCATCTCTATGCACTGATATTTTTTCAATGCATCCTTACATGATTGAATGTCATACATTCCTAGTGGAGCTTGTGTTTTTTGTAGGAGTCCTGCCACATACCATTGTACAAGTAGTCTTTCTTCTATTGCATAAAAAATTTGACTCAATAGGTCTTTGAATATTTTTTCGTATTCTCAGACAGTTTCACCTGGACTTTGTTTGATTTCTCTTAGTTTTTTCCCATCCAGGTGACTTATTTTTTTCATCTTAAAGAATGTGAGAGATTTGATTTTCTCTTCCTTTGATCTTTATTGGTTGTTTGTAAAATTCATGAACCATGTGAGGGCCTTGGCTCGAAGCACGACACCAAATTATGTCATCTACTTATATTCATAGGTAATGTCAGATGCATCCCATAGTGTCTCACAAATGAACCAATGTCATTTGGGATCTTCATCACCTTCATATATGGGAATATGGTTAAGGTCCATTGTGTACTTATTAGGGTTTTTAGGAACTAGAACTATTGCAAGATTTTGATTTTGTTGATTTCCTATAGAAGTTGATTGGGAAGTCGATATGGTCTTACTTTAGGGAGTCAAAACCTGGGTGTTCAACTGAACTAATAAAATATATCGTTGGTCTTCATTTAGATCGTATTCAAGCGCTAGTTGAGTTTTTTCTCTCATTAGTATTATGTAATATATTTGACATACCATATCTATATACTATATGAATCGTCCTCTAGAAGGGTGTGATGATTCTTTTTCACTTTTTGATGATTTGAAGTCTTCAAGAAGAAAGTTTGGTAGGGGATAAAGTTTGTGAGATATCGTATATGGAGGAATATATCCTCTAGTCAATTTTGAGTATTTTATTGTGCTTTGATTAGAAGTGTATCTCTTATATGACCATCATTGTCATTTTGGCACCATACTTTTGGGGAATGAGTATCCACATGAAGTGTCTAATGGAGGAAGTTTGTAATACTCATGCTAGGGCTGCTTTCGGGAGAATGTCGAATCATAGGTTCCAAATCATCAATATCCATACTATCGACTTTGTCATTTTCTTGTTGGGAACCACTGGCTACCACACTCAATTGCAAGCTTGCATTCCTCCTAGGAGTTGTCAGGGCCCTCTCTATGGTTGCGCCAATGAACTTTCGTTGCTAGGGAATCTTTCAATTTGAACTTGTAGGATCCCTTTTGTTTTGTAAATATTCTCACCTCTTTTTTTTTTCCCCCGCTCTAGTCTTTTGATTTTGGATGAGGTTTTATATACCTACATTCATCATGCATTCTACCCTCTTGAATCTAATTCATCTCTTGTTTTAGTTATCTTCCTCCCAACTTTGTAAATTATCGACTTTGGTGAAATAGACTCAACTTATATCATCTCATGGATAATTCTAACCCCCATCGCCAGCATGAATTACTTGAAGTCAACGATGATGATCATTCTTGTTATTATCATTTCTTTAAAAAGTAATCCCAGTATTCTCTTGTATCTTTGCAATTAGCTTTGAGAAATTCTTCCCACTCTTCTTGTTTTTCTTTCCAATTTGAGTTTGGTGGAGGATTTCCTAAGTGGCGTTGGTATTCAACAATGTCTTCGACTCCCTTGTCTAACATAAATTTATGCAGCAAGGATGGAACAATGCAAAGGAAACCATCTTGCAAGTCAGTGTAAAATTTGTCTTGTACGGTTTCAACTGATGATCTGTCTTCGATTTCTTGTTCTTAAATGTAATCACATATGATTATTTCAAACCACTTGTTCGAATTTGTTGTTCCTTTGTTTAGTATTTTATGCATCAATTGTTCATATGGAGTGAGTTTTTGCATTAGGTGATTGATTTATATATTCAAATAGTGCCTCTAGAATAGCTTCCAGAAATCCTTCGTATGTTTCTAAGAAGAAATATGTACATGATTTTGATAGCATCAATGGATTCCTCCTTGTGTAGTTTTTTATGCAATTATTGATTTTTCACTCCCACCATTTGCAAATGTCTTTAAACCTTAAAATCTATGTGATTTTTATTTTATACATGCTCGAGTTCAGAACTATCGTCAATGGAACCAATGTTGTTGTTTGAGAGAAAGTACAAGAAGGTTACCAATAGTTTCTTACACAGAGAAACATATGTTACACCATTATATACATACACACATAAACATACATGAAAGAATACACAAGTAATGGGAGAACTAAAAATATGCACTTTATTATATGTAAGAACAACCTTATCCTTTCTTTGTTACATAGTCACATATATATACATGTCATTGCAGTTAGCTATCAATTAAAACTCTTAACTACTTGATCGGTTGAATCTAAGTATCTGTCCATCCGACTTCTATATTTGACTTCTGTTATTGACTTATCTGGTTGATTGTTGGGTTTAGTTAGCAAGGCCAACTAGCCCCTACAATAGTTGGTTATAGTTACACATGTGTGGATGATGTCAGCCGCTTTGATGGCACATTCTAAGTTGGTTATAGTTTATTTTGTGATTTTTGGGTTCTTCATGAGATTCTTATACACATGGACCAATTGGTTGCAATTTATTCCATGAATTTGGGAGGTTGTTGAGGTAGTTATGGGTTGACTTGACCTCATTTGGACCACATGTACCAGACCATGTATTCCTCTCCTCGAGTACATCTTTAATTCCATATTTTTGGAGGTAGGTTGATTTTATCCCACTTTTCATGTAGTTGGTTGGAAGGGCACCTTTCTTTTTGGACCATTTGTTGACTAGATCCATGATTTCATGAGGTGGTTGAGAATTTAGAGGAGGCGCCCTATTATTTTATTCACTTATGGTGGTATTATACCATGGTATTGATGAAGCCTTATGTATTAGCTCTTGGTTTTCTCATGCACATTTTATTTTCACATGGTTTCTTACCCATGGTTTAAGTAGGGTTCCTTATTTATATAAGGATGGAACCTCTCACATTTGTAACTAGTTGGAAAATAATAAAAACACTTGTTTTATCTTATGTATTTGTCTTATTAGTTCATATTAGTTATATTTTTTAGAGTTTTCTTGTAAAGAGTCTAGCATGAGTGTTTGTATGCAACATGTGAAGATGGATGAAGGAGCTGGCAAGGATCCACAAGAGGAGTAAAGTTATATAATTGGAGGAACTTCATAAGGTAAAGTAAACTTCCTTATATTCCTTAGTTATTTGTGTCTAGATATAGGCTTTTGAGTCTAACAAAGCTTAATTTGATTTATATATCTTACCTCAGGATAACATAGAGCCTACTTTTTTCTACTTGAAGAGTTGATCACACACTCTTTTCACCACTTAGATCTTCAAGAATCCAAGTGTCTCTTGGGGGGATTTGTTGGGTACATCTTAGGATTTCATAGTATCCCAAGACTTGATACAAGGATCAAGCCTCACAAAGTACTAGGTTGACCCCATAACCCAAGTAGAGGTTAGGAATTGGTTTTTTCCTTCATTTTCTTTCTCAATTTTTTTTTTTTAAATTTAGATATTTCCTTTTTTTGGGAAATCTAAATTTTTGAATTGTCCTTTATTTAGATCTATATTGTGTTTTATCATCAAATGTTTGTGCACCTATCTTTAGATCTAATGATTTAATTTTACATCTTGTTGATTGATCTAATGAAAATACTATAAGTAGACTAAATTGTTGCTTCAAAGATTGATAAATATTGATTCTATATTTGGTTGATAACTCATTCTAACTTCTAGAAGTAAATCATCAGGGGTTATAAGGGTTTAACACACATATAATAGTATTCCTTTCTACACATGTGATCTACTCTACCTTGAAACACTTATATACAATCTAAAACCCTAATGATGTGCTAAAAGGTTCATGTTTTACCATAATTGTTGATTGACATTTTGAGGGTTGTTTTATGGGTTTGGAACCTTTTCTTCCAAATAATTAACTTGTTTAATGTTCCAACACATATCATACAATAGATCG
>JASDQU010010952.1:109283-120349 GCA_032191745.1 Picea mariana | reverse complement strand
TCTACTCTACCTTGAAACACTTATATACAATCTAAAACCCTAATGATGTGCTAAAAGGTTCATGTTTTACCATAATTGTTGATTGACATTTTGAGGGTTGTTTTATGGGTTTGGAACCTTTTCTTCCAAATAATTAACTTGTTTAATGTTCCAACACATATCATACAATAGATCGATGCAATAAACACCAAAACAACCTGGTAGTTCTACACTTTTGAGAAGCATATTTTTGTTGGTTGGTTCTTGTTAAGAACATATCTATGATTTAAAACCAGAATTGAACTAGGATCTATGGTTAAAGTGTTTTGATAAGAAATATCTCTGAATATTGGTATTATCTCTTAAGGATTATGCTAGGGTTTGAACACATATTTTCTCTATGGAAATTTTCTCATTTAGACACTGCTAAGTATGAAATTCGATGACACATTTGTTGGTTGTTC
The DNA here is from genome assembly GCA_032191745.1 of Picea mariana. NCBI lineage: Eukaryota > Viridiplantae > Streptophyta > Pinopsida > Pinales > Pinaceae > Picea > Picea mariana. Next base: position 119,906 of record JASDQU010010952.1, on the reverse strand, counting down.
ACTTGCATGTTTAAGCTTTGAAGGTTAATGTCCATAAAATAAACAATTGAATCTATTGAATGAATGCTAGAATGATTTGCTAGAATGGCCTAACACTTTTAATGATATTAGTTTCCCTTCATTTAATGTCCCCAAATATGATAGACAAGGATTTTAGTGTTTTACTATGAAAATCATGATGTCGTTGATGTTGTACTTTTGTTAAACAGTTTGTACTCATGCAAAATTTGATATGTGAACTTTCAAAAACAATTTTCATGCATTACATTAAGTGAACTTACTTCAAACACATTACTAATCGAAGTACACAAATAATGGAGGTGACAACATTGACATTCTTTATTATGAATGGATACTGGAAATACAACAATAGTAGAATTTTAATGAATGTTATAGTAGCTCCAAAAAACACTAAAAACTCAAACAAAAACCTAGAATAATGCCAAGAGATGATGCCAACTTCTCCAAGGCTCTCCTACCCCATCACGATCTACTCCAACATTGCCTATTCTACAAATGGCCTTCCACTACCCCTATAACCCTCATGGATCTAACTCAAAGGGCATGCTGCAAACACTAACCCCTTACAAAGGTCCTCGTGGGATGAGGTTGGGTGATAGACGGGGCCTCACAGGAAACTCATACTCAACCAATGAGTATTTCTCATGTAGGCATCCTAGTAGAAACTTAAGTTTTCATGGATGCTTACAGGACAAGGTTGGGTGACAAGGAGGACCTCAAGGGATCCTCATGTTCAATCAGGGAGAATGTCTCATATCACGCTTTTGAAAAACCCTCTTGGTTCCTGCAAAATATGAGATCGGCCTCCTACGAAAAGTTTTCAAATCCTCTTCCCAAGCCAATATACCTCCAACTAAATATAAACCCAAAATTGAAGCTCCAATGGAAATCCTAGATGAATTCCCCTATTTTATAGATAGGGTGGATATTACACCACTCAAACCAAACTGTAATGGTGGAATTTTTTTTTAAACCCTAGAAAAAAAATGGCTCGAAGAGCACTCCAACATGAGATATGAAATCATAATTCCAAGGTGAAGAGTTACCCTTCTATCTTCCTCTGAGTCTTCTAGATATTTCCCTTTTGACCAAAAAAAATCCTAACCTTATTTTCTCTGTCATTTTCACTTTAAGATTAAAAGTCACTTTAATATTGTTTAAGTAACTTATTAATATAAAGTTACTTTATTTGCTTAATCTCACTTTAAAAACATAACATCTCCTAATTAAATGACATTAAATGACCCCTTTTGAGTCCCTTTTTCTTCACAAAAAATCCGCGGAAGTCATTTCCACTGCAAAATAGGGGAACCCAAAAATGGGGACATGAAAAATCCTCCCTTCCCAAAGATTGCTTGTCCTCAAGCAATGGCATCATGACCTGACACTCCATCGACTGTGAATTATCACACTAAGTTGCCTTGGGTCTTTAGCCCTTAGTTTTAAATTTTTCTAAGCCTTTAGATTTTTAATTTTGATTTGTTTTCTTAAAGTGTGATCTACTTAGGTTACCTTGAATAAATGAAGGCTTAAGTGAGGACTCAATTTTGACCCTCATATAGATTTTTGGCCTAGGATTATTTTCTTGGCTTATGTTTTGACCCACTTCATGACTTGACACTAAGCCTGACTCATCCCATGACCAACTTGACTTGACAGGTCACTCTCCTCACTCATACCTTCGTATCCTTGCCATGCTGTCCCTTTGTCCTCTTTTAATGGTCAAATAAACTTTTTGAAAAAGGAGCGTTGCCAACTCACTAGGAGTTTCCATAGCGCACTTTCTGTCCTTCATCCTTTGCCATGATTCATTATCATTGTGCTGATGTCATGTTTGCCTTGTTTTCAGCACCTTGGTTAGTTAAAATATTCCTTCGAGGATTTGATCTTTATGAGCTTGCTAACGGTTTTCAAGTTTTGAATGTTCAAAACTTGGCACTGCAGAAACTACCAGTTCGGACCAGTTGGCAGTGGCGCTATAGGTTCAGATGTTGAGGTGGATTTGGAGGCCGAGATTCTCGTGATACTCTCCTAAAGATTTGCAGAAATCCAAGTTATCATTGATTTTCCAGGTATCCCATGGTTTCCCTCCTCTGCATATCAATTTCGGGTAGTAATTATCGCTTGGAACTTTGGTAGTGATCATGCCTGCAGAATTGGAAGAGGACCCTTCCCTCCTAATTTATATCAATCTTTCTTTCACATAAACTTGCAGTCACCATCACCTCATTTTCAGTCATAAGAAATCTATTCACCTTGCTCCCGAGTCTTGAGTTCCCAAGCAAACTTTACCTCTTGTATGCATGTTGTGCTACCTAAAATCGCTGTTGAAACTACGCTGCCTTTTCCCTTGCTTTCTCTATCATTTGAATTGTTGTGTTTTTCAACCCAGTTTTCAAATATCATTACAGTGGATTCCTTCACCATATTATTATTCCTCAGTTTTAAGATTTGTAAACAGTCAAGGGGAGGGAAATTTGCAGCCATTGTTTTCCAAAGCCAGCAAGCAGTTTGTGTTAGGGGAGAATCCTAGGTAAAGATCACCATTGTTCACTATCAATCCCTTATTGAAGTCTGACTCCAGTTGTTTTCCTAGCCTTCACTGCACCATAAATTTTGACCTCTCATATTGATCTATGGAGACACCTCATAAGAAGAAATCTCATAAGGGAGGTACTGTGGTCATAACTGAACCTGCAGACATGCATTTATTTGAGGCAGAGCCCATGGTTAGAGAAGTTTTTCAAAGGGTAGGTTGCCTTTCTTTCTGCCAAAACATGCAGAGGGGTCACCCTGAGGTGGCAAGGCAATTTGCCTCATAATTTTGATGGCCTAAAGACTAAGGTAGGGGACCTAGAGTTTGAGGTGTCTGAGGCCTCCATTTCAGCAACCACAGGGATTCCTATCACAAGAGAGAAATGGTTTAAATGCATGGCTTTGAATGAAACCTTATCCAAAGACTTCCTTAAGCCAGAGTATCAGACTGGCAACCTTTCCAAAGGAGTACCAAGAAGTCATTTAGTTGAAGAGTTTTATAAAATGTTGAAGATCATCCAAAGATACTTCACGTATGAGGGGAGGTTTAATACACTATACCGGTACCATATAAGGCTTCAACTTCATTTTACTGGTAAAGATGAAATGAACATTCCTTTCTACTTGTTGAGAAGAATGCAACCTTATCCAAAGACTTACTTAAGACAGAGTATCAGACTGACAACCTTTCCAAAGGGGTACCAAGAAGTCATTTAGTTGAAGAGTTTGATAAAATGTTGAAGATCATCCAAAGATACTTCACATATGAGGGGAGGTTTAATACACTATACTAGTACCATATAAGGCTTCAACTTCATTTTACTGGTAAATATGAAATGAACATTCCTTTCTACTTGTTGAGAAGCATAGGGAAAATGTTAGATAGAGTTCAATCCAAATCTAAGGCTGTGGATACTAGTATTTTTCATTCCGCGTTGATTAGAATGTTGGTTTCAGAAGACCTGAGCAAGAGGAACATTACATGGGAACAATTCATTGTTTCTACTCACATGAAGTTGGACATAACATCCACCCCTCAATCAAAGATACAAAGTCCTCTGACATCCACTAGCACTGCTCCAACAGGAACCAACAAAAAATAAAGAGTAAGGCCCTTACTCAAGACCAGGAGGTCATTAAGTAAGTTGAAGAGTTGAAGAGGCAGAGAAGGAGGCCTACTATTCTCCATAGAGAGACCTTTCACCCCCTCCTACACTAGAATTAGAAGAGGTCCCTTCCTCTACTAAATGCACAACCAAGAAAGGAAGGAAACTACACTTCTCTTCATCTCCTTCAACAGCTAGCACAAAGGTTAGAAATCCTTTCACAAGATCATCAACTCTCAAAGAGGCTGTTGAAATACAAGTCCTATCAAAGTATTCCATTCTAAAGATGGTAGAGGTAGTCCCTATGCAACAAGAAGATGAAGCCATGAAGAAGCCTGTTGAGACTGTCAACATCACCACTCCACCTAGCAACCATACCTTCAAAATATTGGTCAAACAACTCATGGAATCTAGGAAGGAGGTGGCTCATGTGAAATTAGAAGGCCTATCTGAAAGGATTAAGATGAAAGAACTCATGGATGGTTACAACCACACTCTTGATTTAGCAATATTTGTAGCAAGAAGAGCCCAACCTCTCCATAAGCATCTCAAGAACCTTTATAGGAAAAACAAAGACTTTTAGTCTCAGAACAGAAAGCTCAAAGCAGAGTTGCAACAATTCAAGGATGAGGCGGCTCAGATAAATTTGAATGTGTTGGTTGAGGCTGCCATTGAAAAGGAGAAACCAAGAGTCAAGAAAAGCACACTTCCAGTGAAGAAGCATGTTACTATAAAAGGAAAGCATGCTGATGTGCCAAAAGGAAGTCCTCCTTCCATAAGAAGGAGTGTCAGGTTGATGAAGTGATTGGTGAAAAGTGAGCTCCATTTTTGAGAATGGCCTCTTTTTGAAGGATAAGTGATTGAGGAAGTATTATTTTTTGCCACTTCTACAAGCTTTATAGGTTCCTATCAATCTAGCTCAAGGTTTTTTTTGCTTTCCAAAGAGTTAATCTCTTCACACATAAGTAGCACAGACATTCTGTAGCACTATGGAGCTACATAATTGTCTAATTCGCATATACTATCAATTTTCTACCTACAACACTACTAAATCTCCTAAAACTGGTGTAGCGATGGCGCTGCGAATTCCACGGGGTGCTACCAAAATTGTTATGCAGTGTGATGACGGCGCTGCGAATTCCATAGGGTGCTACCTATTTTTTTTGAGGTCGGGAGATACATATTCAGTAGGACCAATTCAATATTGGTGCTTACCGAATTGCGTGCATAATCACATAGGCTTTGGCGCTACCGAAATTCACACAGAAGCTAAATTACACAGGCTTTGGCCCTATTGAATTTTTAACAGAGGCTGAATTATGCACAGAGACACACAAGCTCGTTGCTATCCATTTTGTAGGCCTATTTTTGGAGGTTGCACTATGAAATTGCAGAGAGTTTGTGGAGGCGCTACACAAGCTCTCTACCCAGAGCGCTAACAAATGATTCTACCAATAGATACCTGAAATCAAGGGGTTCGATTTATCATCCTTGTGAGAGGCTGATGATGTGGAGAATGAATGAGATGGTAGTTGGCAGCATGATGACAACTTACAACCTCTACAGGACGCTTGGCATGCAAGAGGATGCGTATCAATGAAGATCAAGTCAGTTTAAAGTTGGTTGGATCAGTGGCTAACATTTTCCCTTTTTATAGCATAGTTGTTAGCTTAGTTGTTAGTTGAATAATTAATTTGGAGAATCACATGGGAAGAAGGCCATCTCACATCTCCAACTGTTGCCTTTCCTTTTGTTATAAATTGAATTTTCGAATGCTTTAGTAGGTTCGAATGGTTAAGCTAGGCTCCCTTATTGTAATATTTTGATGAAGCTATTGGTTAACTGGTTATGTACTTGATTTGAGACTTCTTGATTAATATAAATCATCTTTCTTATTCCATCTTATTTGCCTCTGATACTGAAGTATTCATGATTGAATGATTCACATGGATTGTTGTAGTTGTATTATGATGAATGTTTGATTATAGTACTGTTACGATGTTCTTCAGTTTCCTTAAGCTTTGAATTCAAGAATATCTTGTGTTTGAGTTTTTCCTCCTTAGGCTGCTTGAAGACCTGATGTCCATAGCAGACCTCTACATTTTCCTCACCAAAGTCTTCTCTCTATTCACCTTTACTCCCATTTACTGAACAAAGTTGATCAAGACCCCAATTTCTTGTGTATGCTAGCCCAGGATTCTGAGTTAGAACATTATTATCTTGAGTCTTATCCATTTTACTTATTTAAATTCATTTACATTTACATATAACCTGATGGGTATTGGGCTTACCTTCTATGCAATCTGAGGGCGATTCCTAATGCTAACAGACTAAACCTGACTAAAAATAATGATGATAGTCGGGTCCCAAACCAATATGAAAGATGCAGAGCAAATACTGCCCACAATATTATCCTGAAATGTGCTAACACCAGGGGCCTCCTACAAGTAACATTTGGTTCTCCCATCTATATCAGCTGCCCAACTGTCAATCCATAAAATCATAGGTTTCCATGCCATCATCAGAAATGACTCATCATGATGGCACTACGTCATTCTGACCATAAATACATGATAGTCCTTCCTAGAATACATCCTTTGTTCCTGCATCCACAAGCTATAAGGCCTCAAAAAATCATTCCCACTATCGAGGATCATGTATTTCCAATGTATCTCAATCAAGTCAACCAAACCCACTCTAAAATCAAGCATTTGAGAGAAGTCTATGTGGTCACAAACTAATAGGGAATCAACATCGCCTAACCTCTAGGTATCAAAAGGGAAATCCCTAATACTCCAACACCCCAAATCTACTGCAATTATCCAAGCATCATCCAAAAAATATCTCAACACATCATCTCCAAAGTCCCTCCATGTGAACCTTTCTTAGTCCGACTTATAAGTGGAAAATTCACCAAGGTCCCAAACTAACATGTATGATGTGAATCATCCTCTACTCATAGCCTTGATTTGCTAGGTGCCAACACAAGAATCCACTTGATTGCTCCTGATAAGCCAATAAATCATAAGATACGTAAACTCAGTCAGCTCCTTGGAATACCACTCCTCCAAAAACCACTCCTAAGTCTCCCAAATGTAGACTCTGGAGAGTAAAAACAAGTTCTCTCATCTCTAATAGTAGCTAAAATATTAAACAATGTAATCCTATAATCCCAAACTAATCCTAGAAAGGAACCACCATGATGACGTTGCACCACTATGATCATCACTCTTGGACCAATGCGCCCATTATGCATCCTCCTCTCTTGGAACCCCAAGATGAACTCCCTGAAGGGACTAAAAACACTACCTTGAATCCTCCTTTGCAAAGGTGTCTCAGTGAAGTCTAAGTTTGCAAATCCACGACCAGGATTAAGTTTGTCCTTCCATATAGAGTAAGTATTGACCTCCCCTCTACTGACATCCCAAAAAATAAATCAGACTAATCACTATCATGACTTTTCCAATCATCATCATCTAAATCAATCTATCACTCATATGAATTCTCAGATCCCACCACCAAATTAGAGGTCCACCACTCCCAATACCTGCTATTTGTTGTGGTGCCATCATATTCAAAATGATCCAATTCCATGGTATGCCAACATCTGGTGGAAACCAAGTACTAGGAATCAACTATGTGCCTACAATTTTATTCAGCTCCTTCCAAACTTTACCGAGAAATATGCTATCCCGATCAAATTCAATGTACTCAAGTAATCCATGGAGTCTAAACACCTCCCTAGAAAGTATCCCTATCACTTGTGGTGCATCATACTCATACAAGTACCTAGAATTCCCTACCAAAGGTGAATCTCACATAGCCCTCATAATCTTCTCCCTAAGTGTGTACTTAGGGACTACATGTGTGCGACCTCCATAGTGGATAATTCCATCCACCACCCTATCAGCTGAAATCTCCATGACCTGATCAAATACAATCTAGATCTCCTCTTGTTCTCTGACCACATAGCTGAAATGAAATAACGATGGTTTGGCCATAGTCCTTCCTGCCTCACCCAACTGATTGACGTGAACCATCCATGTCCTAATGAATATATTGTTGGTATTAGAAGATAGTGCTAGATGACATTGCTACTTCCTCCAAGACTCGAAAGTGTCAGGTGCATTGGTCAATCCTAATGGTATGACCAAGAACCCAAGGTAACATATGGGAGAAATCTTGTCGGTATCTTGTTCTTTGTCCCTTCTTTGGTGATATCCCATTTGAATGTAGATCTCCAAGGAATATTCCTCTCCATGATGCTTTTCCATCTGCTCATCCATCCTTGGTTAATCAAACTCAATGATATGTTTGAAGTCCCTGTCAGGAGGTCTCCCCAGGGGAATGGTTCCAAAAATCCATTGTATACCACCATGCATAGTTGTATATTTTTGTATACTACTGCACACCCATGTATCATCATGTACCACCCTATATCCTATATGTTCCATTGTATCACTCACTCCACTAATATCAACTGAACCTGGATCTCAGAGTGATGTTTCAAAATCCATCCTATACTCAATCCCCCAATCAACTATTGCATATACTTCCTTGTTGGATGGTTCACAAGGAATTTTCTCAACTACCTCCTCTGTAACTAAGCCTTGAGCCAAAATAAATGGCCCATGATCCCCACTTCGAAATTCAAGATCATCATCAAATCCCTCTATGTCATACATCTCCATAAGCACATACAACTCGGAATGCTCCTTGTACGGGATCGTCACATGAGGCTCCTCCCTCAAATCATGGGTTCCACTCATGCCCTCATGTATCACAGCTGCCAAATATGATGGAGTGTCTATTGTTGTTAATGATAAAGAGCATACCAAAATCAGTTGGTAACAAGACTCATCAACCTCCCTTTCCTTGTCTTCAACGAACTCAAGAGTAAGGTCCCTATCTCTAAATAGCTGCAAGTAATTGAATTTCATATACTCTAATTCCTCTTTGATGATGCACAATTGGGTACTAGTGAATCCATCAACAATTCCCCTTTGTCTCTCCTCCAACTAGGTTTTCCACATAAAGTATTCAACAAAATTATGAGCACCATCTATCCTCGCCAACACTTACACAATTTTATCCTCTCTGACTAGTAGTTGTTTCTCCAAATCATGCAATGTTATTTCATCAAAGCGACGTGGGTAGTCTCCAAAGGGACCAACTGACTCACTAATTGATATTGTGCAATGATGGGCCTTGCATGGACTATCCTCCTCATAAAATATTCATAATATGTTATTTTCCACCAAATCAGCCCCTTCGTTGTCATCCTCTATACATGCATCATCATACCTATCATAATTAGGATGAAGTATTGAACCTGGGTCATCATTGACATCATATATAGGGAAATATGTTGGCTCCTCAACATTGATCGATTGGAACATTTACTCATGGTCATCAAAAGTAGGACAAGATGTTTCATCCTCATCTTATCCATCTAGCACATTAGTGTCGTCATCCTCATCGGTTAGTTATGATGATGTATCATAAGTTGTTGTTTGGTATTCCTCTATGCACACATCCTTCTTATGGCTAGATGCATGCTCCTCCTCGTGTCCTTCATGCTCATCCTTATTCACTTCCTACCCTGTGATTTTAAAATAATCCTCATCCAAATCCTTGGGATAGCTTCCATATGAGAGGGAATAATAGGTTTTAAAGGGAAAAGATGCATGGATCTCCTGACCCAATGTTATATACTTCTGGTAGTAAGGAATGTGTTTATTTGCCTCAAACTTCCTCAAAATTTCATCCAAACATTTTGGATTTATCGTCTTAAGGAACCGCATCATGGATATTGGTAATTTTTTAGCTTTGGGGTTTCGTCAAACACTTAAAAAACCCTTGTCCATGGAATTCACTGCTGATCTATCCCTTTTTTGTAACTCATTCATGTCTTAAAAAATCACAAGATGGTAAGATCACTAGCTCTGATGCCATTGTAATGTCCCAAAATAAGATAAGCAAGGATTTTAGTGTTTTACTGTGCAAATTTTGATGTTGTTGGTGTTGTACTTTTGTTAAACAGTTTGTGGTCATGAAAAATATGATATATGATCTTTCACAAACAGTTTGCATGCATTATATTAAGTGAACTTACATAAAACACATTACTAATCCAAGTACACAAATAATGGAGGCGACATGTTCATTAGCATCTTTTATTATGAATGGAGACTAGAAATAGAGCAACAATAGAATTCTAATGGTTGTTATAGCAACTTCAACAAACACTACAAACTCAAACAAAAACCCGGAATAATTCCAAGAGATGATGTCAACTGCTCCAAGGATCTCCTAGCCGCACAATTATCTTCTCCAACACTTTATGTTTTGCAAATGGCTTTCTAATCCCCCTATAACCCTCACCAATCTGACCCAAAGGGCCTACTGAAAACACCAACCTCTTAGATAGGTCCTCGCAGGATGAGGTTGGGAGACAGGTGGGGCTTCACGGGACACTTGTGCTCAAATAGCGAGGATGTATCCTGTAATCCTCCTGGTAGCAACTTTTGTTTGCATGGATCCTCGCAGGATGAGGCTGGGCAACAAATGATGCCTTTTAGGTGTTAGAATATGAAAGATTATGCTCATTTTACCATTGACAATACCCTTGTCACCCAACCATAGGTCGAAGCCACCTTCCGAGCACCTTGACCTTGACAGAGAAGAGAATCCTGGTAGCAATCCAATAGCCAAGAGAGGCTAATGCACCAAGCAAGAAGTAACCAAGCTGATCAGATAGTCCCACCCAAAAGTTGGCACAGTACCTTCCCCAGGATTTGCGCACAAGACTGCAACCGCACTGCGCAGAACTGGCTCTCTGCAACTACTGAGAAGTGTGTCAAATGAGAGACTGGCGCTCTGTATTTATAGTGGTTCTGGCAGACTTCCTGGGGTCGACTTCTCCTTCTGGGTACTAATTAATTCATATTAATTATATTTC
>JASDQU010010952.1:80000-93002 GCA_032191745.1 Picea mariana | reverse complement strand
GGTTATTGTTGGAGGGCCTCGATGACACAGGATGGTTCAAATGGGGGAATTTTCATTAATGACTTCCATACACTCAGGGAGAGAGTGATTGTGATGAGGGCTGACTACCAACAATTGTTGAGGGATAGGGATTACCTATTGAAGGTTGGAGAGATGTATCACAGGGCACTGGGGGAGTAGGAGGTTGAGGTGGACTGACTCATTCATGAGTTGGTGAGCACTCGGATATTCTCAGAAGGCACACAGACAACCCTTCAAGAATCAGATTCCAGATCAGAGGATCTCCTTGAGGAAATTAGACAAATATCCACTACATCTATTTCAGCAGAGAGTCATATATATCCCTCAAACACTTTGCGAGAGGATGTTGGTGGTTTAGTAGTGGAGCACCAGTTGAGGGAGGATAATGAGGAGTACCCAGGATCAATGATGAGTATGGAGAGATATGATCCAAAGATACATGAGGATGTCCATAGGTCACAGGGACCACCCTTCACGAGGGGTGTTGAGACAGTTGAGCACACATGTACATATGGGGATTCCAGAGCCAAGGGTAGTTATGAGGACACTTCTATTTGTGTTCCAGGATTGGTTGACCTTCATGTAGAGGATGACCCCATAGTACACCTAGGATCTAGGATGTTGCAGGTGTATACAAGAGATCACATGAATATGCAGGGGCACATAGTGATGAGTGGTAGTTCACAGAGACATACATAGTTATACAGTGGGATTCAGGGGGACGCACTGGATTGCAAGGAGGAGATGTACTTAGTAGAGCATGGATATTCCTCTCCCTTGCAGCAATACACAGATTTGGGAGATCACCTTCACTGTAGCAGCAATTGCGTGAGTGATGATGGATGGATAATGATTGACCTGGAGTTGGTGGAGGTACCTATCGTTGTATCTGATGGTTGGTGTTCAGTGATGAGTACAGGCGATTATTTACCATGGGTGCAGATGGGTGAGATTTTGGTTAAGTCCTTTGGATTGACCAAAGCATATGATACTTTCCAGTCCTATAGTTGGTTGTAGATATTTATGATAGCCTTTCCCGATACTTTCATCATTGACAAAAACACAGGGGGAGCTAGACAATGGCAGGGGACATGGAGAGTTGGTAGGCCGAGATCAATTGATAGGAGTGTCTTGATTGCATTCATCAGGATAGGGGTGGATCATCATGGGTAGACAGTTGAGGCCATGGGAGTGATGGGGAGTATCCTAGGCCATGGGATAGAGGATATCTCAGAGGTTGCTACATATTCAAACTCTCATTGGGATGAGGGTGGAGTGCTTTCGACAATTACCAGTAGGGAACACCAACAGTTAGTGGGGATTGGAAGTGATGAACTTCCAAATTTGACATGGGATCCGAGAGTCCATTTGGTCAATAGTTTGTTTCATCTTATGAGGATCTAGGAGCAGAGGGTCCAGTATGGATACTTTGAGAAGATAGTCATAATCAAATTAGAGCAGCATCGACATGATTTTCCCTGTCAGAGACTAGTATGGGACCCTGGGATTATAGGACCAGACATTTCATTGACTGATGGAGAAGAGAGGATGTTTGTAGGGGGGAGTCACTTTAATTTTCCATTGAGTTTCAGTATTGGGGAGAGCACGTCACTGACTGGTGATTCGTTGAGGTCTTGTAGTACCTCACTATCGCAGCAACATGTTCAGTCGGTGGGGGTCATGTTGAGTTTGGTATGGTTTGGTAGGATAGATCCATTTCAGATTGAGGCCATGTGTTATTTGTAGGAGACTCATGGTGTTGATATGTTACAGAACTATACTCCATAGGGCATTGTAGTTGACATTCTGATATGGGATCTAGGGATTGGAGTGCTTGGTAGTTTAGCGTTTGATGGATTTGACTTTCAAGTAGAGTGGTTACTTAGGGAGTTGACTGAGATTCCTCGGCCATTGATCATTCTACTCATCAGGAGCATGTGGGTGTCATGCGTGGTGAGCACTTGGAGATACCACATCTTGAGGGGAGTCTACCTTCTGTCACATAGGTGGATATGGGACCCTAGTATCATATGTAGTTGGATTCAGTTATTGCTTGAGGACAAGCAATATTCCGACAGAGAGGACTGTAATGTCCCGATTTTGGGACATTATAACTTTACATAGTGTTATGCCTACCAGAGTAGCCCGATAGGGGTGACAGAGAGTTTGGGAGATATTGAGGGGTTTTGTTGGGCCTGACTTGCATCGTTTATCATCAGGATCCATTCCGCACAACTTGGTTTTGGTTTCGTTGCATTCCGACGATTTTCGTAATTTTGAGTTATTATGGGTCATATCTTAATTAATTTCACTAAGAAGGTCATAATGGGCATATTACTTGGAGAAACCTCTTAGTGTAATATCTCATCGGAATCGGGAAGAATAGCACTACATGATAAGATGATGAGAAGTGACTTTCAGTGGCCATAGAAGCCATAAGGATGGATAAATCACTTTTTAGAGGTAAAATGATTAATTAATTAATTGATTAAGTGATTTAATCAAGGAATAATAAAATAAAGTAAAATTCACTTAGAGGGAAAAGGTCAGCAACGAATTAGAGTTTCAGCAATGAATTAGGGTTTTGGAAAGCTATAAGAGAAGATTCAGTGACCTAGTTCATCATTATGCAGATTATGACTTTTCATTGAGGAGAAGAGGCGCATCTCAGGAGAGATAGTTCAGTGGATTCCAGGAGGAAGACACCAGTTGGCTGATTTCGGTGTTGAGAGACACACCCTAGTCACTGGGAAGATCATTCAGGTCTTCCATCATTCTTCAACAACAGTTACACACTGTTCAACAACAAGGGCGTATTCATCTAGAGTGAGGGCGCATCTTCGGAGAGGTTTTTTAGTCGACTTATCCCATCCAGGGAGAATTCCGAGATTTCCCTTCGTCCCATTTGAGAGGAGGGAAAGGCACATGTTTTTCCTATTTCATCATCATATTCCGACGGAGGAATCAACTGGGACGCATTTTCTAGACTTGGACGTGCGACACTTTTAGAGGGTACATTTGGGGTTCCAGAGCGAGCATTAGACCAGATTCAGGGAAACCCTTCCAACCCATTTCCCAGTAGACCAAGGCAGTCGTTTTGAGACATATCTCATCCAATTCCGACGGTGGAATCACTAGGATGCATTTTTCCAGAAGAAGAGGGGCGCATTCCCCCAGGGGTATCCATCCGGGGTCCAAATTCATCAGTAGAGGGGTATGAAAGATACCAGTACTGAGGACTAGAGCAGGGTGCATCATTTGGGACAGTTTCCAGGCCATTTTGAGAAGTATAACTCCTAGGGCAAACTTTCCAGACTTCCAACAGTTACCGTCAGAGCTGGCATAGTCCCAACGCATCCATTGATTCCGCAGTTCTACCATATTCCGGGTATTATCTTTTAGTTTCTTATTTGTATTCCGGCTAAGATCCTTTGTCTGTTGATCTAGTCGAGTATTGTCAGTTTATTCAGCCGCATTCAACCATTTTGTAATCCACAGAGATATCATAATACAAACTTTGCAGTCCTTTGTCGCGTTTATTATTTGTATGATCATTTATATGCTGTAAACCATTGATCCTACACACACATTAGCAACATTTCCTAGACTAGAAAAGTCAGGAACATTACAGTATTGGTTATATTTCATTTTTTGCAGAGATTAACTCTTGGGATGATACACTTTGGTATATTAAATTTGGAATTCATCCTAGTCCAATTTAAACATTGATAAGTAACAATTCAACCCCTAAAATTTGATGGCCATTGAGGTTATAGTGGGTGGCTTGCCTAGTAGTTCCCCCTAAGATCTCTTGTTGGGTTAGGAATTTTCTCTTTAGGAAAGTGTTTGAGTGGTAACTGGTCTCTATTATTTATTAATAACAATGTCACTTAAAATACATCAAATTTTCTAGTATATCACTTACAATAGACATCAAAACTAATGTTTTTTCTCATGTATTCACGACAAAATCAATTTGTACTAGTTTGTTTGGTTGAGAACAAGATTTCTTTAGGGGCATAATTTGATGGCCTCATCCATTTTTTTGATGTGGAAGTCAATACATGGTTGATATATTTCTTGGTTGACAATTGGGAAGACAACTTTCTATAGAACAAATAAACATGCTATGTGGTGTTTAGGATGAGTTGCTCATTTTGATGGTGAAGGAGGAGATCTTTGTGGCCCCACATCAAGATTTTATTAAATCTTGAGTGCACCAAGCAGTAACTACTACCACTAAATATTCATGAAATGAAAAAGTAGTTAAGGTAGTTAGGTCATTGGAGGCACACCATTCTTATGTGGAAGATTCATAAAAAAAATCTTCCATGTTGATAACATTTTAATGGAACTTGAATGTATGATATTTCTCAAACATGTTTGATTGGTAATGAAATAATTTTTCAGAGTTCTTGTCCATAAATCATCTTATATACTATTGATCTATTTCTTGTAAATTGTGGTTGTTTTATTTTCCTACATTACATCTAAGAGGGAAAAAATAGTGTTTAAAAAATCAAGTCTTATCCATAAAAAATATTTGTTTACATTCTACAAGTAGTTTGAAACTAATTGGTCCATTTTCAAGTAGGAGTAAAGGATTTAAATTTTATTTGTTAATGTAAGAATAATGTTAGATTACCTGTGTTTACATGCTTCTATGGGAGTCCTACTACATGGAATTTATCCTACTTAGTATTGACAAATACAAGTGGAGAATATCATTCACATAAAAGAGTGTACCACCTTTTTTAAAACAAAGGATAACATTCTTCTATTCCCCGTGAAGATTCCTCTCAATGTTGACTTGTTTTCCCTTATGAGAAAAAAAAAAGATCAACTACCCTTCAACCATGCATCCTTTAGAAATTTTTCATGGTCTTACAAACCCCTTAAGTCCTTTCATGTACCTCTCTCTAAAGAAAATATATATACAACTTACCACACCAACTAATTGAATATCTTCAACCAGCTATAACAAAACATGGACCCAAGTACATGATATAAATCTAGTAGATAACTCTTTCTAAAAAAACAAACAATTCCACTATTTCATTATTTCATTTTTCATCTATAGATGCTCATGACATGTATATATTTGGAAGTGATCTATCTAATATCAATTCAACCCTAGTTACTCTTTAGTAATTTCATAAAACTTACAATTTTGATATTTTGTTATTATACTCATTAAAATATATTTATGCTTTAATAAAAAATAAATAAAAAACGTTACAAATGTAAATAGTCATTTGATAGCATGATGCAAATCTTGATCAAGGTATTCTATAAATTATAATAACGTATTAACTAAAATTTAGGTTGCATTATCTTCAACATTGTCCCTTAGTGTATTTTTTCCAAAAAAATCAAGTTTTCACAACGTGTAATTTGCATCGTGTTTGTGTCACAACAGTCTTACATGGCATCATTAATTTCAATACGTGCCCTAGTCGTTGTCATCATAGTGTCCAGATTTGTGTCATTTTTATGTCATCAATACTACAAACAAACCCTTTTAACATTGTATTTGCATCGTGATTGCAATGCAGGCATGTTAGCTACATTTCTTTGGTGTTGCAAGAGTGTTGTTTGTATCATTGATCTCTGTACATTCATCTTACATGTTATAGTGCATCGTACCAGCGTCATACATGCATCAATATCTGGGTATTTTGAGTTACTTTCCATCAGGTTGATGTCAACATTGCATTGTGGGTGTCATTTATAACATCACATATCGTGACACAATACACACAGCTGCATTTTCATTATTATAATGTTATCTTGGCATCATGATTGCATTGTTAACATGTTTTTGGCATCGTGTGTGTTTTGCATTTGCATCCTATACATGTTAGATGCATCGTTAATGGAGCTCATCATAGTGTCCAGATTTGTGTCATTTTTATGTCATCAATACTACAAACAAACCCTTTTAACATTGTATTTGCATCGTGATTGCAATGCAGGCATGTTAGCTACATTTCTTTGGTGTTGCAAGAGTGTTGTTTGTATCATTGATCTCTGTACATTCATCTTACATGTTATAGTGCATCGTACCAGCGTCATACATGCATCAATATCTGGGTATTTTGAGTTACTTTCCATCAGGTTGATGTCAACATTGCATTGTGGGTGTCATTTATAACATCACATATCGTGACACAATACACACAGCTGCATTTTCATTATTATAATGTTATCTTGGCATCATGATTGCATTGTTAACATGTTTTTGGCATCGTGTGTGTTTTGCATTTGCATCCTATACATGTTAGATGCATCGTTAATGGAGCTAGATGGCATGGATTGATTGTGTGTCTTTATTATTAATTATTAATTTAATTATTTTTATTAATCTTTATTATTAATTATTAATTTAATTATTTTTATTAATCTTTATTATATCACAATTATTTTTTATAATTATTTATAAGTATAATTATTATTATTTTTTTATTATAATCATAAAATTATTGTTGTAGTTGGAAATTGTTATTTTTATAATATAAATATTGTTGAGATTGATCTATTTTGTTATATTAAATTTAATTAATAAACATAATAAATAAATTTTAAATTAAATTGAAGATAACTATACAAGTTTATTTGTTGAAAAAATAGTATATTTCCATCCATAAAAAAATGTCTATTTTGTATATAATAATACACAATTTTTTTTTTATGTATATATAAGGAAATGAGATGAAGTTGATTGCACTTTCAAGAGTTTCCTCTTCATTTTCTAAACCCCCTTATCTCCACTTTATCAGACCATAATAATATACATTTAAAGTTGTTGTGTATGTAAAACTCTTCATTTTCTAAACCCCCTTATCTCCACTTTATTAGACCATAATAATATACATTTAAAGTTGTTGTGTATGTACAAGGGATAAACAATTGTGAATACCTTTTGATTCATATGAATCTTTCTCATTTTCATTAGCTTAGAAAATTATAATAATAATTCAATAATGAAAGAGTAATTCCAACTATATATAAGTTAAAATATACATGCATACCTTAGCATGACTTTAAAATGTCATAAAGGTTTTCATGTACAAGGTTAAGAAAATGTGCTAATTGTATGTACATGATCCCTTTAAAATGTCACGGAGGTTTTCATGTACAAGGTTAAGAAAATGTGTTAATTGTATGCACATGATCCCACTAAAGGTAACATGAATGATAACCTCTATGAATAGTGACTTACTTGTTGATGTAGTCTTTCTCAAACCATCTTTAGACCCATGAGCATGACCTTAAATTGTTTCTGATTAACTAAATGCGTGTCTTTGTCAAGTGTAAGGAAACAAGTTAACAACCCAAAACCCAAATGTATTTGGAAAAATGATAACTCTACCACTTTATAAACAACCAATTAATTATTACACATAACTAAATTGTATTGTGCAAAGAGGAGCATTCTAAACACAATATGGGGGAGATGTGTAATTCCTTCCGTGCTCAACATGTTGACACGTGTCCATTTAAAAAAAATAATATAATATTTACTAAATAAAAAAACAATGTGGGATTTATGTAAAATTTTAAAAGAAAAGAGAAGGAAATGTGTGATTCATTCTATGTTCAATCTAGATTTGAAAATGAAAATATCTCCTCTGAGTTTGATATATCCATTATTTTCTATGTCAACATAAAAAGGAATAACTCATGCAATTATATTAATCATTGAATATGTGCATTCATTGCAGCAATAATATAACACAAAACAATATGGTGCATTTATTTTAGAGATGGTACAATGAAAAATGATTTAGAGCAAATAGTTTCTATGATTTCAATAATGACATAATCCAAAACAATATGCATTGATTTAAGTGAGGATATAATGAAAAATCATTTAGCATAATATTAAAAAATGATTTAGAGAAATAAGAGTCTAAATGATTTCAAAATGATATAACACAAAACAATAGGGTGCATTGATTTTAGAGATAGTAGAATGAACAATGATTTAGAGCAATTAGTTGTTATAATTTCAATAATGACATAATGCAAAACAATGCAATGCATTGATTTTAGTGATAACACAATGATAAACCATTTAGAGTAATTAGTTGCATTGATTTCAACAATGACATAATGCAAAAAAAATGTATTGATTTAAGTGATGATACAATGAAAAATGATTTAGCATAATCAAGTAGTTGTATTTATTTTAACAATGATATAACATAAAATAATAAGGTGCATTGATTTTCGTAATAATACTATGAAAAATGATTGGGTGAATTAATTAATTGAGGAATGAAATTAATCCTCATATTGATTTCAAGTGTGAGATACTGCAAATTATCAAGCCAAATGAATTTATTAATAATCCATTGAAAACCAATTTCAAAATAGATATATAAGTTGAAGTCCTATACTTTGTTTGGTTAGGTGTGATTTATCTATTAGTATTTGTACATTAAAACCATTATAATATTAAGATATATAAAACTTGAAAAATTGTCTAAAATTCCTGAAGGTCTCATTTTTAGTGCAATAACTCCAATTAAAGCTTTGCATGGTCTTCAATTTGAACCTCCATTTCCATACGATTGATATAAAAAGATGGGAAGATATGTTGATGTGTGTAAAAGAAAAGTGAAAGAAGATAATTTGAGATCAATTACTATTTAATATATGAGTTATTCAATATCTTCCTCATATTACTTATTAATGATATGTAGTATATACATTATTAAATATCTTAACAATTGTCCATTTTGTTATTATTCAAGATATTCATCTCTAAACATTGTTTTTTTGTTATTATTTAGATTCATAATTATGTAAATTTCAAAGTATCAACCTCTATCTTCAACATATACATATAGATAAAGATTATCATTTAAAAATTTGAGGTTCATCTTAGATCCATCTTAAATCTCTATCTATCATACACAAAGAAGGATCAAATTCCTCAAGGTACAAACCTAAAACTGATATGCATACAATCATACAAATGCAAATCAAAATTTTGAAAATGTATTAATAAAAACTAAAAAAATTATATAAACATTTTCATATAAGAAAACACAATTAACAATGGATTACCTAAAACATTATTTCATTTTTATTTAATTATCTCTAAAATATAATAAAATCAGATTAATAAACTTAATAAATGCAATCACTTATTTTTTATTTAATTATCTTTAAAATATAATAAAATCAGATTAATATACTTACTAAACATAATCATCTATTTTTTTTCACTTATTTTACAGGTTGACTTATTCTTTACCATGGCCGGCCTTTCTCCTCAATAACTAAAAATAAGTTCTCCTCGATTTGATCTTTCTCCTAAAAATAACTAAAAAACGCAATACTTGTATCAGTCAAATTGGTGGACGGAGGGAATCCCTTGTCCAACAAACAAGGGGATCTCATACACCAATTTGGTGTGACTTAGCCATAACTTTAAAAATAGATTAAGCCAGGATAACAAGTATATGAAAAATGTATATGAGAATTAAAAACAAGATGAAGCTTAAAAGTCAACTGCAAAAATCAACGTATCTTCACAATCTTTTTGGATCTTTTGCAATTTCGATTTCTTATGGTGGCACTTCTGCAATTTTAATATTTAATGGTGGCGAGTGTCAGAGTAGTGATATTTTTCCTCTGACATAATTCAATTGTGCACTGTATGCATAACGAGGGCAACCAGAAAAGTCAAAGTCAACAATTGAATTTGTTCTTGTTTAATTTATGGATTATAGCAAAATCATAAACACAGTCAAAGTTAACAGTTGACTTTTTATTGAGCAGTTTATGGATAACCGTAAACTCATAAACCAAGTCAAGTCAATTGTTGATTTTGTTACTTGTTTTTTTAAAGTTTTTAGCTTCACGTCAATGGTTGATTTTGTTACTTGTTTTCTTTAAGTTTTTAGCTTCGGGTCCATTGTTGATTTTGTTACTTGTTTTCCTTACGTTTTAGCTTAAAGGTTATTGGGTTAAATCTATTTATTACCTTAAGTATATTATTAAGGGTTGTTTGGAAAATCTTATTTGTTTTCTTAGTACATTATAGAGTTAGATGAAAATAATCGGAATGAGTTATTTTAAGGTTTTTTTTTCCAGTTATTATAGCTTGAATAATGCTTCCTAATTCTTCCATATCGAACAAGTGTTTTATGTTCTTTCATCTTGATTTTGATTTAGTGATTTGTTTCACCAAAGTACATTTTCCACAAGAACATGGTATAGCATGAACACCTACACGATCATGAAGCTTCAATTCAATGGGATCTGGGATCTTTCCTTGAGTCTAACATATTTCTCAAGGAGTTCGGAGGGGAGAAGGTCACTCTTATATTCCTTTTCTTTAAAATCTGGGCAATCTTATCTATAGTATGAGGGATGTAAGGAAGAGTAGTTTTGGGAAAATCATTATTTATGCTATAAACCTTAATTTTGTTTTCCTATGCCTTATGAATAGTTTTATTTTATTTTTGAGGTGAAATTATTTTTCAAAGAGTTATCTAAAAAGGATATGGCCAATGAAACACTTCTTACAAATTTATTCCTAAGATCTCTTTGTACTTTCCTATAGTTCCCACTAGCCATTTGCTCAATAATTTTATGTTTGTAGTCTTACATCTTCATAATTATAGTTGCATTGCCTTTATCTTCCTTAAGGATCATTATATCCTTCCTATCCCTTAGCCTTTTTAGAGCAACAAACAAAATATGTCATTCATGTCTTGTGCTTATGTACCCTCTAATCAATGTGAGGCTCAACTGTAGAAAATCATGCATATGCCTATCCCTAGGGAGATGGTTAATAATAATAAAACAATGAATTATCATATTGTACTAACATCAAAAAATCCAAGTCAGTTATGCAATGAGCAATCTTAACACTAGAGCTTTCAAAGAGACAAATGTTTTGTATCATATCATTTCCATGGAGGGTTGTAATTTCATTATTCATTTTTCAATAGTTGTAGATTATCAAATGGAGGAATCTATGGTAGGTGAGTTTCATTCTCATTGTTTTGAACAATAAAGAAGGTCCATCATCATGAGAGACTTAGAAATATTCATGGTTCTCCACAATAGATGGATTTAAGGTATGGATACCAATCAAACATATAATTCATTTGTTATCACAAGAATTTACAGCATATCTCATTGGAATCAGACAATGGTTCAGATCTGACCTCAGGAGCATCTTGTTGTAAATCACGTGGCATTCTACCCATGATTTCCAAAGGGAAATGAAAATGTTTGGGTTTGCACAGTCAAACCACCCTCAAATCGAATTAAGCCGAGCCACCTGTTGCACCCATATTGGCCACATAAGAAGATTTGCATGGCCTCGAGCCGTCAGGATTGACTCAAAGAAAGTTGTTTGTGCCACCTGGAGTATTCATGGATGTCAGGCCCCGTTCTGATCCTAATGAAGGCAATTATTGAAACTGAGGGAGGTGGTTGAAACCTTGCCTCAGGGCATAAATGGAAAGCCAAAAAGATTGGTAGATTTAGAGCTCATGTCTGACAACAGAAGACTGTCTGCACAGTCTGACAGAGCAAACGCTGACTGAAAACTTTCAATGAAACAAAATTATCACACTCCTGATGGTTACAACAGTTATGCTTATATATAGGCAGTTTTGATATTTTGTAATGGTCGATGGTTGAGCAGTGCTCCTGTATTGTAAACTTTTTATGAAGAACATTGGTTCTCTGGTTATGTATTTGTTTTGAGACATATTGGTTAATATAAGTCATCTTTCTTACTCCATCTTATTTTCTCTGATACTGAGAGAGTTCATGAATGACTGATTCACATGGATTGTTGTAACTGTATTATGATGAATGTTTGATTATAGTGTCGTTATAATTTCTTTCAATTTCTTTGAGATTTGAATTCAAGAGGATCTCGTGTTTAAGTTTTTCCTCTTTAGGCTGATGGAAGACCTGATGTCCACAACAGACCTCTACACTCTCCTCACCAAAGTCTTCCTCCTATTCACCTTTACTCCAACTTATTGACTGAAGTTGATACAAAACCTCAATTGCTTGTGCATGCCATCCCATATTTTCTGAGTTAGAACGTTATTATCTCGAGTCTTATCCATTTGACCCCCTTAAAACTCATTTACATTTACTATATAAACTGATGGGTACTGGGCTTATCCTCATTACAATATGAGGGTGATTCCTAGTGCTAACACCATCTAATAATGAAGTAGGTCATCCTAATAATTAAAATTCAACATTTGTGGAAGTAGGTTGACTTAATTAAGAGGAGGCTATGTTATTTTTTATGAGCTGCATAATAGGTCTCCACGCTTCTCTTATTTTTAAACCATCAACACAGTTGATGTTGTTGGTAAATTTCTAGATTTCTAATGCTCTCTTATTTTCAATTTGTAGTAATGCATGATAGTTGCCAATACTTTAGAATCGTTAATGCAAATATGGTGGCTAGTAGTGTAGGAGTGTTCGACAAGAATAAACATATTAATTATTCCTTATTGAATATCTATGCTATATTCTTTCAACCTAATTTTGATTGAGCAACCAATTTACCTTTTTCCACAAGAACATGGTATTGCATAAACACCTTGATGAATCTTCGGTTCAATGGGGTCCTTGGTTGTGTCTAACATATTTCTCAAGGAGTTTATAGGGGATAAATCCACTCTTACATTCCTTTTCTTTAAAATATTGGAAATATTATATGTAGTACCATGGATGTAAGGAAGAGTAGGCTTGGGAAAATCTTTATTATTCTCTAAACCTTAGTTATGTTGTTATGTTCCTTCTAGATAGTTTCTATCTTCGAGGTGAGTTTATTTTTCAAAGGGTCGTCTAAAGAGGATATGGCCAAGGAGACACTTTGTACATCTTTGTGTTGGTTGTTGAGCCTAATTATCTTCCTGATTCAAAGACCTTCTTGTTCCAGTCATGTTTGGATCCCATTATTTGATGGGGGGGGGGGGGGGG
>JASDQU010010952.1:64536-79798 GCA_032191745.1 Picea mariana | reverse complement strand
TAGAAGGAAATCCTCTTTTAAGAGGGAATTGTAGTGTGGTTGTGTATGTGAGTGAATATTGTATTCTGAGAGAGGAGACTGTGAGAGAAAGAAGAGGAAGTTACCATGGGTATGTTGTAGGTTATATCCCTTCATTTGTTGGATAGTAATAAATGAAGGACTTGGAAATTTCTCTGGTGGACGTAGCCCACACTGGGTGAACCATGTATATCTATGTCTCTATTGTATTGTGTATCTTCTGTATTTAGTTCCAAATTTGTTTTATTTTATTGCTCTACGATCTTGTTTTTCTAACACTTTGTTCATGGGATCTCTTTGTATAAATTTAATGTAGGGAATTAGGAAAAAAATGGAAATAATGAATAATTTTAATGTAATTACATCTTAATTAGTTTCATAATAAACATAAGCTGGTTGATAAAAGGATTCAATATGGTGATCATTTCCATGTGTCTTCATTTCCTAGCATGACTAGAACTAAACAAATAATTTATTCCTATTTCCTAGCATGGCATTTTTCCATGAGATAGGATTCAAGGATAGATGATATTTTTCTAACATGACATTTTTCTATGAAATAGGAATACTAGATAAATGGCCACTCTTAACTATGAGATCCACCCCTTAGGATATTTCCAGAAAATATCATAGGAGTACTCAAAAGGTAGTCTTAGAAGCGATGCCTATATTAATGATTGGGTTCCCTCACTTATGGATAAATGATTTTTTTACCCAACGGAATATTTATAAACTAGTTCAAATTTACCATAAGGCTTATGTACTCTAAATATTGCAATGAAGTTTAGTGGGAATGATGAATATAAGGATATGAAAATGATCATCCAAATTGGCTTTAATCATAAATGATTGGTCTCTATCTAACCTATATTATCACACTCGCTACTATTCCTAAAAAAAAATCGAGCGAAACACAAATGGGTGGATAATTGCAAAAAAACATTTCAGTGTATAAAATGAATTTTCTATTTATAACCAAACGGTTCAATTACATATCATGGGTGGATAATTGCAAAAAAACATTTCACTGTATAAAATGAATTTTCTATTTATAACCAAACGCTTCAATTACATATAATTTTGTAGGAGAATATATATAACTATATACCTTTGAAATCATTACCAAATATTTTTAAACCACCTTTCATTTGCCACCTATTAAATTCCTTGTTGCAATATAATTATAGTAACAAGCTTATATTCATGGTCCTCTGTTGAATGCAATAAGATTAAAAGAGTCCTAAGGAGTTTCATATCTACAATTTTATATCCATCTATCTTGAATTGTAAGCAATCCAGCTATAATATGATTCCAAACACCCCACTAAATAGATTCAATAGTAGTATCTTCATTAAAAAATGCACCATCGTTTAGGGACACCATAGTTTGGAACTATTCCAAGTAGACTAGGTTGACAATGACAAATTTATTTCAAAGGAAGGTCATTACAAGAAGAGAAAAATTATGTAGGCCTTGGAGATTAATAAAACTCTAAAATATGGATAACAAAACAAGAATTAGCAATAAAGAGGGCATATTTAACTCTATTTTCCAAGGTTTTATATTAGCACAATATTTTTATCTACTCAAAAATAAAGTTCCTTAACCATCTAAGGGCTTGTGAATTGACCAAGATTTTATTATAATCCCCTAGCCATATAATGACTCATACATTGACCAATATACCTTAGCCAACCAAATGTTTATGGATGGATCATGATCTTATTAGAGGCCCTTAATCATATAAATTATAGTTCATGGGTTAACCATGATCTTATTACAAACACTTAGTTAAATCTAATATCTCATGGGTCTATCTTGTTAATGTGCATTTTATTTATGACTCTTTCCTTGTCATTCAAAAGTATCTAGAATTAAAATTATAGATAATACTATGGGGTTTTCCATATATCTTATAGTTAGATATATGACCTAATATTTAATGTGTCGAATTTCAATAAATACAAACAAATGGATTAAGAACCAAGTGTGATCTTGCTAAGTTTAAATTGGGATAAAACTTTAAATTTTCATTCCTATTATATGGTAGCTCCCACTTAAAAAACTCAGGACAAAACCATCCTAAGATTAAAAAGAAGGTGGATGAATGAATTTGTAAACCCATGATCAAAATGACCAAATTTCATATTTGATTTGATCTAAAATGTTAGTCTCAAGTCATTTTAATTGTTCTTTTCAATGACTTCCTTCATGTGAATCCTACCAATTCTTTGAAAAATTACTTAGGCTATTGTTTTGGGCTAATTTTGAAAGGAGAAACTTCTTCCATAAAGTAAATGTAGAATCGAATATACATTATAATGTAATTGGATGCATGGGTATCCTTCAAATCCACACTCAATTGCAAGCAATTTGCAATAAAGAGATTTTTCATTATTCATAAGGTAAAGCATGTAAGATTCTTGCAATAAATTAAATTATTCGAGGAACACCATATGATAAAAATTATTGAGCAAGATATGATACCAATTTTTTTACTTGGATATGTTGGATAGGGGTCGGTAGTATCGATGATGAAAATTAGGTAGGGTCAATCAAATAGGACCTAAGGAAGGGTCAATCGATCCCTCCTTAAGCATAGTATTTTTGTTGAGGGGAAATTAGTTAAGGGATGATTGACCCTTCTCTGGTTATATTGTTCTCATCAATGGGAGCCTAAAGAAATGTCAATCCTTCCTTAATAAGGGATAATTTAAGGAAAGAAATTTATATTAAAATGTAGAACCCTGGGATAATCTTACTAGACCTTAATATGTGAAATGTAAAATGCTTGTCGATACTTTTGTAAAAATATTCAAATTTCTAAGGATTTTATATAGTTTCTATAAAATTTTGGCAATTTTTAAGGTAAATAATTTTATTCTATGAAATTTGGACAAATAATTTTTAGAAAAAATGGAAATTAGCGAATCTTTTTTTTGTGAAAAAACATGGGAAATAAGCCCATTTGTGAAGTTTAGCACCTAAAATCATCTATGTCCTTAAGAATAATATTCCCATTGAGGGGATATTAGGGAAGGATTAATCAATACTTCCTTGACAATTGTATTCACATCTAGGAGATCCCAAGGAAAGGTCAACCAACCCTTCCTTGAGAACATTATTCTTGTCAAGGCGGGTGTTAGGAAAGGATTGATTGACCCTTTCTCTATCATAGTATTATAAGTGGGATCCCATGGAATGGGTGGATAAACCTTTCTATATCATAGTATTCTCATCGAGGGGGGACCTAAGGAAAGTTTGTTGAACCCTACCTTGAGCATAATATTCTCATCAAGGGGGAACCTATGGAAGTGATGACCAACCCTTCCTTGAGCATAGTATTCTTTTCAAGGGTATCCCTAGGGAAGGGTAAATTGATCCTTTCTTAAGCATAATATAATTCCCAAGGGGATATCAGGGAAGGGTTGGTAAACTCTTCCTTGATCATAGTATTCGCATCAAGGCGATCTTAGGGAAGGGTCAGCCGATCATTTCTATGGAATAGTATTCCCATCGAGTGGGAGCCCATGGAAGGGTTAGTTGATCCTTCCTTAAGCATACTATTCTCATCGAGGGGGGAATAAAAGAAGGGTCGATTGACCCTTCCTTGAGCATAGTATTCTTATCAAGGGGAGCATAAGGAATGGTCAATCAACCCTTCCTTAAAAATAATATGTTTTCCATGGGGAATATCCAGTAGGGGTCAACTGACCCTTCCTCTAGCATAGTATTTTTTTCAAGGGGTAACCCAAGGAATTATCGATAGACCCTTCCTCAAGAACATTTTTCATGTTGAAGGGGATCCCAGGGAAGGGATGGTCAACCCATTCTCAAGTATAGTATTCTCATTGAGGGGAGTAGAGAGGAGGTCTAATCGATCCTTCCTTGAGCATAGTATTCTCATTATGGGGATCTGTAACATCCCTCTCTTATGCATGGAGCGAACTTATTCTTTGAGGACACTTGCTCGCAAATGATCCATATTATTATGCTATTAAAACATTTGATTTTGATTATGAGGCGTTATGGGTTGATGTCATGTTGTTTTACTACATTGACATAGACAAGTGCTATTGAATCGGTTTTATTGAGTGTGTAGGATTTCGGACCTCGAGGATGCAAAGGCATCGATGGAACCCCTTCGACTCTAGATCGAGTCAGGGAGTGAACTAATGGGATTTGATTGTTC
The DNA here is from genome assembly GCA_032191745.1 of Picea mariana. Classification (NCBI taxonomy): domain Eukaryota; kingdom Viridiplantae; phylum Streptophyta; class Pinopsida; order Pinales; family Pinaceae; genus Picea; species Picea mariana. The sequence continues at coordinate 75,587 of JASDQU010010952.1, read as the reverse complement.
TATATGTGATATTAGTGCATTTGATTAGATGATATGATATGGATATATTTATGACATGATTCGTTGATGATGCAGGCTGACGATAGCTTGCCGACTAGACTCACATGTGGAGTAGAGGGGTCACGCTTGACTACCATAGATTTTGAGGGAGAGGTGTGGACAACAGCCCTGCCACAGCCTACTAACACCCCCACCGTGGCTCGAACTGTAGGTTAACGATTACCTAGTTCGAGAGGACCCACGATGCCGTGAGGGAAGACCGCGACAGTCGCTCACGATGATTCTAAGGGGCGCACAATAAGGCAGGGGCTTTATTCCTTAGAGGCCCTTAGTCTCCCACAAGATCACTTGGCAGAGTATTGACTCCAAGGGTTTTTGATGTCTACCAAGTCAGCCAAGAGGCGAGTGGCACCCTTGGAGCACGTGGTGCATCCTGAAGGGCACATCGCGCAAGAAAAATGGAAAGAGGCGAGTGGCACCCTTGGGGCATGTAGTGCATCCTGAAGGGCACGTTGTGCAAGAGAAATAGAAAGAGACGAGTGTTACCCTTGGAGCACCTAGTGCGTCCTGAAGGGCACGTCGCGTTGTTATTTAATAACTGGATAAACCTAGATGGTTTTAGGATGAATAACGCGTTAAGGAAGATTTAAAACTTTTCCCCTAATAAAATGTCACCCAGCCTAGGAAAACAAAGTCTAGGTCTAAATTATACTGGTGGTAAAATTTTATCTATTTATTTAAAAAAAAAATTATATTTATAAAATTAAAAATAAAAATAAATAATAATCATAATCTTCATTAATCTTGTGACAAGAAGGGGGTAAGCAATTAAATTGATTTATAAAATATTTTGGGATAAAATTAAAAAAGGGGAAATAATTGTTTTACTTATTATGCTAATTAAAAAAAAAATATTCATTAGAAAGAAAAAGGTAAAAAGGGTAAGTTTTTGCATTTGCCTTTTTGAGTTTAAATGAAAAAGGGGAAAGAGGGAAATCTAAAATAATTAGGAATCTAGGAAAAAGCAGGAAACATAAAAAGAAAGGGGAAACACAAGGAAAAATCAGAAAGTCTAACTTAGTAAGGTATCTAGCATTAAAGAACCTTCTAAATTAAACTGAACTAGTAAATTAATAATGGGGAAAGTAATTAAAACCTGTAAGAGAATTTGGGGACACCTAGGAGCGATTTTAGGAATGAATCTAGGTGGGCGAGGGAAATAAGGGTAATTAATTAATTAAAGGAATTAGTTTTTGGAGGAATGAAGGGGATGGATGACACATGTACGGGGATGAATTTTTATGAATTAATTTATTAAACATTAAATAAAATGGGATTTTGGGAAAGTAAGGGACTTAGAAACTCTATATAATGGAGGGAGGAAAATGAAGATGGATCTCTTCTGTTTGTGTAACGTTACACTACAGAAATCTCTACTTGAATAACTTAGCTTGTGGGAGTTGGGATACCCAGCTTGGTGAGGAGTGGTAGCTCGGCCTTGCGAGGTGAGCTGGGAGCTAGTTGATTCTCTGGTTAGTGTAAGTGGCCCCTTTGTGTCTCGGGGGGCTAAAGGGGAAGAAGAGTACCCCTAGAATTGGATGAGAGGTACCGGTGAAGTCTCATCAATCGACAAGCGGGAGTTGAACGGAGCGTGCGAGACATCATCTCAGAGCGGGCGATTGGGCAATGATACGCTTCCTTTATTTATGCGTGGTAGATTGTTAGTATGATTTATGCTTTCAGTTATGTATGCTTAATCAAGTAAAGAATATGATAGTCTTGGTGTTCTAGTTGACGACTGAAATTTCCCCATAGCCTTAGCTTGATGTTGATTGATTTTCCATGGCATCGATCCCTGCAAGTCTTGACTGTCCCGAGGTTTATTGATTGTGATGATTGCAGTTTATTTTTGCCTTCATCCCTAGATCATCGGTCTGCACCTAAGCAGTCAGCTAGGAGCTCTACGGTCGTCGCTTCGGCATTAATAGACTTATGGATCTCAACGCCCTGCTTTTCTGTGCGTGGATGATAAGAGAATGATGTTCTTGTCAGTCGTCTACCCCTGTTGATTGTTCTTGGTTGATTGATGGTCATTGTGCCTTCTTGGGATTGAATAATTCTTCTTGTTTATCATTCCTCCCTGCGAACCGTTTAATACCCTCTGCGTTGTATTCAACTCTGTGTTTTATGATCTTCTCTTGCTCTGCGTTTATAATCCATCTGGCCTGCGAAATTTCCTTTGCAAGTTATTACTTTTCGTTGGTGAATTTACCCTTTTATTGTTTGCAAATCGTATCTTTATTACTGCGATTGTAGTTCTGGATGATTTCACCTTGGCGATTTCAAGTCAGCGTTATTATGGCAGTGATATATGTTTTACATTCCTGCTAAATTCCTTTGTAAATCCTTTTAAAACTGACAATTTAATTGCAGCGTTTTACTACACTGTCTGAGGATGAATATTAATAGCGATTGTATTCTAAAACTCGTACCACTCCCCACCCGATTTATCTTGGTGTTTTACACAGCAAATCGAGATGTTTTTCCTCATATTTTTCCCAGCCACATCTTATGTGGTTAGACAACGACGTTATCCAGATTTAAAGGACAACGACTGTTCATATCTGATCCATTTTAGACATCTTTTGGTCATATCCGTTTCAGTTTACAGGATATAGTTACACGACGGATTTAATAAGTTAATTATTATATAGATAGGAAGGTAGATAGGTGTTTGGGTTGTATCTGTTACGGTTTTCAAGATAGCGATTAGACAACCATTTTCCAGCCTGGTAATTTTCCATTGTATGAGTGTTTACTTGTATCATTACGACTGGTCTCATCATCTGCATTTTTATTTGACTGCCAGCATTTCTCCCAACGATTTTGACTTCATATATTACCTTTTAACTACAAATTTTACTCGTGCAATTTTTGCGATTCAGTCAGCGAAGTGTTCGATTAGTCAGCGACTGTCACTCTGATTCCGTTTGATTAGTCAGCGAATGTCACTTATTCCGTTGATGTGTGCAAGCTTCGATTTGAATGCCACGCTCAACTCATCAATTTGTCTTTGATACGGTATTTGTTACTTGATAAATTATGCTGGAAGAATTTCTGATGGTAATAGAATAGTTTTATTGTAGTTCAAAAACTATTTTTATTTTTGAATTTACCTAGACCAATTGTATCAATTGCTGAGATGAATTTTGTATTTTTGTAGGCGTTTATTAACTGTAGAAAAATAAAATAAATAAAAGAAACGATCCTCAGTTAATCCAGGTTTAGAATTTATAAAATCTAAATTGAATATGTTGAATGATCCCAACTCTTAGTTTTCTCTTGAAATCAAATAAGGGATTAAATATTTCCATGTTTCAAATGTATGTTCAAGATAAATCGTTGAAATCTGATAATGCTGTGAATTTTTCAAGTCTGATAATTAATTATGCACATGTAATCAATATTATCGTAGTGATGCTTTAGTGCAACAATTGCAGTTTGATAAGGCCGAATAAGCAATATTCAAGGAATTAAACATGATTACATATCAATATGTTTTTAAATATCTAATTTATATCTTCTATAATCTGTGGTATCGAAGAATGCATGATATTCTCACATTTTTCTGTTTTATTTAAATCTCTATTGAGGTTGTTGATCTCGCTGTGATGAATGATGTAACCTTGTCCATTGTCGATGCAAGTACATTTCCATTCAAGCTGGAGGTTCATGTTACAACCTGAGTGTAGAAAAACTTAGAGCGTTGAAAACCTATCTTAGACAATTTTTGTATGTTAAACCTCAGAGTGAGTTGGGTTGTCGAAATCCTTTTCTAACGAATTTTCAGTTGATGTGAGTTGGTGAAGAAAGCCTTGGGTTGGGGTATCGTTCACAAAGACTTCCTCGAACTATTGACATGCAGTTTCGACTAGAGTTAAGTTTTAGTCCAAGAGGACGATTTCCTTGAAATCTATCCTTGTGTAATCGCTTATTCTTTCTTGTCAACATCTATTGAATTACATGTAGAGAGTGGTACTCGATTTCCATCCATTGGTAAGGTGGACACTTGTTGTATGGATTTTTGAACTTTGTTAAATTTTATCGGCGTCTAGGATATGGTTCCTTCCACCTGGACACTCCACCTATCGACATGTGTACCTGGTTATGAGAGAGGCGTGCCAGAGATTAAACTTACTCCAGGAGATAACAAATGGGACAAATGTAGAGTATCACAGAATTACTTTTGTAAGCTGGCAGATACCCGACTGTGCGGTCAGAGATCTATGTGTTTTTTGGAATCCGCTCTACTTTTAACCTTTGTGTTTTACCTGTGCATAGAATACTATAATAAAGCTTATCATACTAAAGAGAAACATGGGTTGGATAATGCATAGGACTCGACGAATGGATACTTAAACCTTTGAAAAAAAAAGGAACTGGAGTAAACTGTCGACTTCGATACCAAGAAAATTTACGATTAGTGCAGTGTTATCCGATTATATTTTCACCCCTTCAAGCATGTTTTTCTGGTTCTTCAATAAATCCTTGTTTAGGGAATTTAATTAAAGAGCATGTAAGTTTTGTTTTGATCAACTCTAAAGTGTACATTACCGATTTTTACTCTTAAAATATTAAGATTGAAAAAGATCTATTTCTTCATCAAAATCTAATTCCTATGTTGTCCTTAGTCGGTAGGCGTCGTCTTGTTGTGACATGCGGGTAGTCGTTTCTTACTTTTATCATCGTTGGTTACGTCCAGCACCTAATGTGATAGTTTGTAGAGTCATTGATGTATGTTTCCTGATCTGCTTGAGTTGTGTCGTCGTCAAGTTGCACCGCTATCTGTTGTTCGTTTTTGCGTTCCTATCCTACTTAAGCCAAAAACAAAAATTGGCTTTTTGCTCTTTCTTCTTCGCGTGTAGTCGTAACGATTGGGGTCCTTATAGGATCCTAGAGAAGGGTCGATTGAACCTTTCTCTAGCAGAGTATTTTCATCAAGGAGAGCCTATGCAAGGGTTATTTAAACCTTCCTCAAGAATTGTATATCCATCAAAGGTGTACCATGGAAGGGTTAATCTATCCTTCCTCCAACACAATCATATCATCAAGGGAGATTCTAAAGAAGGGTTGGTCGATCCTTCCTCTGAATTAGTATTTTCATCAAGAGGGACTCTATATAAGTGATAGATGGATTTTTCCCTATATCAATATTCTTGCTAAGGAATATATTAGGGGAGGGTTGGCGAATCCTTCCTCTAAATATACTAACACTTACTCAAGTATCCTTGTATTCACATCAAGAGGAGAGATTGAAGAAGCATCTCCCCATCCTTCTTTTATAGTTGGATTTTCATCTAGAGAGTGCCTAAGGAAGGTTCAATTGACACCACTATTAGATTAACATTTTCATCAAAGGGAATCCCAAGGAAGGCTTGACCAATCATTCCTCTAGATTAGTATTATTATTGAAGGGAAAACTTGGGCAGGGTCAAGAAATACTTCCTCTCAATCAATATTTTTGTTGAGAATGATTCCTGTGATGGGTTGGTTGACCCTTCCTCTATATTAAAATTCATGTCAAGAGGGATCTTGAAGAAGGATCAATTGATCCTTCTTGAAGAAGGTTCAATTGAACCTTCTTGAAGAAGGTTAAATTTACCCTTAATCTACCATAGTATTATCATTGATTAGGATCATAGGGAAGATTCAATTGATCATTTTTCTAGCTTAGTATTTTAATCAAGGGGTTCTCATGGAAGAGCCAACCAATCCTTTCTCTAGATTTGTATTCTCGTTGAGAGGAAACACCGAGGAAGATTCAGTTGATCCTTCCTATATAACCCTTCCTCGACCATAGTATTATCATGATTAGGATAATAGGGAAGATTCAATTGATCATTTTTCTAGCTTAGTATTTTAATCAAGGGGATCTCATGGAAGAGTCAACCAATCCTTTCTCTAGCTTTGTAGTCTTGTTGAGAGGAAATACTGAGGAATATTTGGTTGATGCTTCCTACATAACCATATTTTCATCAAGAGGGGTCATGGGGAAGGGTCATCTAAAATCCCCTCTAGGTTAAATTTCTTGTCAAGGGAGATCTTAAAGAATGATCATCCAACCCTTCCTCTAACATAGTACTATTTTTATGTGGGAGCCCAAGTAAGTGTTTGGTGAATCTTCTTCCATATTGTTATTCTCATTAAGGGGGATTCCAATGAAGGTTTAGATGATCCTTGCTCGAGCTTAGTATTCTCATCAAAAGGGATATTGAGAAAGTGTTGGTTGATCCTTCCTCTAAAAGAGTTATTTCATTGAGAATAAGAAAAAAATAGGTTTGAGTGACCTTATCCCTAGGTTAATATCCTCATCTAGGAGGATCCCAAGGAAGGTTCGACCAACCCTTCCTCTACATCTAATCTATATTAATAATCTCAATGATAGGGAGATGGAAGAAGGGTTGATCAACCCTTCCTTGAGAATAGTATTATACTGAAGGTGTATCCTAGGGAGGGAGCAGCTGAACATTCCTCAAACATAGTATTCTCATTGAGATTAATCCTAGGGAAGGGTTGACTGAGTCTTCCTCTAGCTTAATATTTTTTTTGAGGTTGATCTTGAGGAATTGTTGACCACTCCTTTATCTAGATTGTTTTGAGCACACACTTATACTGAGAGGGGGGTGAATCAATATAAGCCATTTTTATTTTTATTTTTCAAACATTCATCAACCATAAGAAAACAACCACATATGATATCTATTAACTATAGAACATGGAACAAAAGATCTACGTGGAAACCATTTCAGAAGAAAACCACAAAATGTTTCTTTATAATTATTTGTAGTTACCAACCTACTGTTACAAATATTTATAGGCTCCAACCTACCAGAGACACTAATCCCCGTTGGTACAAATCTTGGTAGGAACCAACCTACTCTTATAGATATTCATAGACACCAATCTTCTAGATACAACAATCCCCATTGCTAAGCACCAACTTAGCAAGAGACACCAATCTCTTTGATTGAGCGGCACCAACCTTCACTAAGTCTGCTTGATGCTTCTTCCTTCACAAATTTTGGTTTTTATTTACCTTCACTGAGTCTACTCACTGCTTATTCTTTCACCAAGTCTTCTCACCACTTCTTTCTTTACCAGGTCTGACAAAAATTTGAATATCCAAATGGTAACTTTTCAAACCTTGTTGTTTTGGACCTCTTCCCAAGAATGAATTTCTATAGGATGCCATGTATCCAATTTTGCAAATATTCTTTTGAAATCCTTTCCTAAGGTACTTATGTATGTATCCTCTATTCTCTTAAATTTTCACAGTCTGAACAGTTCCAAAAAACAAGTTAGAGTGAAAATTCCAAGATGACCTGTCTGAAACTGATTTCAGTAGCATTCAAGAACCCTAACTTATACAAGGCATATATTTGAAATTATAGTGAACTGGCATATGAAATTTGCACCACATGTACACCAAGAGAACACCTCTATATTTGAAAGGTTTCAATGTATAAAACATCCAATAAAATAAGTTATAGTGAAAGTTCCAAGATGACATGTTTGAAACTAATTTCAGGAGCATTAAGGAACCCTACCATCCACAAGTCATATCTCCAAAAGTATAGCGAACCAACATATTGAATTTGTACCACATGTAATCCACGATCTATATTATGTCACTGCAAAGTTTCAATTTCTAAAACATCCCAGAAAATAAGTTATAGTGAAAGTGTCAAGCTAACCTGTTTGAAACAGATTTCAGGAACATTCAAGAACCCTAATTTCCACAGGGCATATCTATGTAATTATAGAGAACCAACATCTGAAATTTGTACCACATGTACACCTAGATATCTCCTATGTCACTGAAAATTTTCAATGTCTAAAACATCCCATAAAATAAGTTATAGCAAAAGTTCCAAGTTGAGTCGTTTGAAACGGATTTCAAGAGCATTCAGGAACCCTAACTTCCACATGGATTATCTCCAAACATTTAGTGAAAAAACATATGAAATGTTTACCACATGTAAACCACAATTGCGCCTCCATATATTCCAAATTTTAAGGTTTGAAACATCCCAGAAACAAAGGTATCATGAAAATTCCAAGATGATCCAAAACCGATTTCACAATTCAATCTTTGTTAATCCATTTTTCACACACACACTTTCTCGCAATGCTTTCTCTTTTTATACTTTTTCATAACCCTTCAAGAAGAGACATGTCCCTTAATTAAATAATTAATTCTCAATGCCATGGGAAAATTCCCCAAATACCATGGGAAAATTCCCCAAACAACATCGACAAATACCCCCATTTCACTTTTTACTTTTTCACTTGCAACCATTTTTTAATACACTTGTATACCTATATATAAATCAATCTTGGAAATATTTTGTGTATTGTGATGCCATAATATGAAATTAATTATATAATTAATCCTTTTACGTCAATGAAAATAATTCCAACAATCTCCCACATTGTCATTGATGGCACTGCAATGAAATATATAGCCCACCAAGAAAAGAAATAATTCTCCCCCTATATGCAGCTCTCCCCCTGTATGCAACTCTCCCAGGAATAGAGATAATTACCCCCGTATATGCAACTATTCCCCTTTGAAATAAATGGTAAAGGGATGCTCCCCCTGAACTTGTGCTTCTTCTTAAGCACTCAGTTTAAATTCCATTTAACTATCATGTCAGGTCAATCCTCAGTCAACCACTTTAAAGGAAATCATTAGTAATTAAGAGGAACATTGTATGATTGTACATTCAATGATACACAACTATATGAATTCCTCAAACATCTGGTTAAATGATTCCACAACCATCCATCAATCCAACCACAATCTATCCTAATAGTCGACACTAGTCCACAATTATGTCTTTCACATCTCTTTTGCAAAGATATGAAAGAGTGATTATCATTTCATTGATTTTTATGGTGAGGATGCTGATAGGGAACATATTTTTTTGTTGGATGATAAGAGGAAGTAGGCTCAGGGTCATGTTCACTTATAGGAGTAGAAAAACCCATCATGATGAAAACAATGTCATTTGTATGTTCAAATTATGCCATGTGAGGAATAGGAAACTCATCAATCTGTTTGGCACAATTAACCATAGGATTCTCTTCTAACAAACTAGTTTGAACTCCATCTGCAACAAATAAAACTTCCCCAGTTATATAAAGGTCATATGTAGGTAGGAAGGCAACAATAACATCATATCCAAGACTAGTATTAATGAATGAAGACCTTTTACAATTGATGTTATCATCTAATATTTTAGTACTCTTTTCAAACTTCAAGCTTATATTCAACTTAATTGTTGTTTTCTCCAATTCCTTTCTTAAGGAAACAATTTCAGATTCTAGCTCTTCGCAATTTTCTTCTTTTTTCTTAAATTGGATTCTCGCCACTTCTTCCATCCTTATTTCTTCTTATAATTGATCCTTTAGGTTTGTGATAGTATTTTTTGTTTCTTCAAGGATTTGAGACATTTTGGATTTTGAATCACGATCATCTTCTTCATATTTTTGCATCTACTCCTCTTGTTTCAAATTATTTTTCCTAACCTTCTTTATTTATCTTAAGGAACATATGATTTCTTCTTCAATATCCACTTCCCCATCTGTTTCATCATTTCTCTCTTCCAAGTCCATCGTTTCTATCCCTTTATCTTTATCAATATTTGGTTCGATTGCCATAAATAGAGTTTCTTCTTTATCACTGCTTTCTCCATATGAGTCACTAACCCCTTTTGAGTAGATATTTTTCTTCTTCTTATAAGAGTTCTTCTTGTTTTCGTGCGTGTCCTATTATTGGTTATTTTCATGTTTATGATGTTTGCTCCCTTTCTTTACATTATGGTCTTTGTTGGGTAAGTTATATGAAATAATTTTCATTACATTTAATATCAACCCAGGGGTTCATAAAATTAGAGGTGAAAGCACATAAAATCAAGGACTAAATCTCTAATCTATCCTATGTAGGCAACAATCCAAATGAATCCAGAAATTTGAAGCAAAACAAGTTGCAGAAAATTAACATTAGGAATATATCACTAGGATGTGAGACAAGTGCTATGAAGGCTCATGGTTACAATCTTTCATGTATGTATGTCCATGTAACCTCTCATGTGTAGCCTACTAATTTTTATTAATCCTTCAATAATTTTTCTTATGGTGAACTTTTCTGTTGTGGGAAATGAAAGAAAGAAAATGAAAATTAACACTAAGGAAATTGTCACTGGGTTGTGGAAAAACTAACGCGATAAAGGTTCTGAGTTGAAATCTTTCACACAAAGGTGTTCATTCAATTTTACAGGAGTATCTTATTATTGCCTTTAATATTCAATGATATTCATGTAGTGGATCCACTCTTATGTTTCAAAGGAAATGAAAGGTAAAGAATTCAAAGGAAACACACTTCAGATATTTGTCCTTAAGAAGACATACACCCAAAGAGTAAGGTATGTGTTGGTACAAAATTAGTCTTGTTCTATGTACATGAATGAAATTGCTTCAATCGATTAACATTGCATATGTATTTATATGAGAACATAGAAAAAAAGCATCTAAAAATACATTCTTATTTACATCACAATACATGACAATATAGTAATGATATTTAATATATACAAGACTTAAATAGTTTTCACATAACAAAGTAGCAACTAATAATAAAAATAATAACAATATAATTAATTAATATAATGAAGACAAAACACTTTAAGGCTAAACAATATAACAACTTGAAACAGTTTGCAACAACGTCAAAACAACATAATCAATAATCCAAAGCTACTTAACAACATATAATAATTAATACCTAACGATATGATATATATAACAATTAACGATGAAAAAGATATATGAAACAACATATATAACAAATGATTAATGATATAACAAGATATATGAGACAATATATAAAAAATTATATTTAACAATGTAAGGATATATACATATGAAATGATAATAATATATATAAAATGATGTAAATGTAACAATAAAGACTTGTCAATATACATGAA
>JASDQU010010952.1:19514-31180 GCA_032191745.1 Picea mariana | reverse complement strand
TATACACTCCAACTCTTATTTGTGTCCTACAATATTATCAAAAGAAAAATACTCTAATAGATATTCTTGTTCTATAAAGATAAACAATTCACACCACAATGATAGGTGCCTACTTATTTGTATATTTCCCAACTCTTAGTTGTATCTTTATACATGTATTAATTTTCAAATGGAATTAGGTATTATAGGGTCTTGTTTAGTTTATTGAGAGCCAAGACCAAATTATAGAGAGGTTCTATACAGAATTGTTTAGTTTTATTGTACTCAAATAGAGTTAGAAAATGGAAAAAATAGATGAACCAACCAACAATTGTGCATCATCCAAATTGGAGATGGATGCTATGGAGAATTGTATGGTTATAGAGGAATGCATTTAAAGTCAGAAAATAAACCAACCTACAATAGTGAAAAAAGATTCAAATTGAAGATGATTTTCTAAAATATTTGTTTAGTTGTATAGAATTCATCTTCGAGTTGGGATTCACATGGAAAAACCAATCCATAGCCTAGTTTAGAACCAAAATTGGATAGGGTTCATACATATATTTTTTTATCTATATAGAAACTATATTTGAGTTGGGATTTGCCCAAATAAACAAGTCAAGAAAAATTAATGAATAAGAAACCAAACTAGAAATGGGTTTTGTAGAGGTTTATTTAGTTGCCCATATTCATCCAAATTGGAGTTGTCGTTTTCACGAACCAAACTACAGTATAAATTATACTCTGAATTGGATATAGGTTCTTTGTGGGATAGGAATGATGTTGACGTCCTTAGATGTAGGGCCTTGCATCTCTTCACAACACAAAGATATATTAATGGGATTTTACTGCTCACAACATTGAAAGTGGTTTTATTGAATCCTTTTGAGGAGGATGATTTGGAAATTGCTCGGGATCACTGAGATTGTCATGAGTAAAATCATTAACAAATAGATTGGGGTCACTAACATTGTCATGAGTAAAATCAATAAAAAATAGATTGTGATGATCCAAAATTCATAAGAACCTAGTTTAAACATCCCAAGCCATCATGAAAATGTGAGTTCATACTAAACACAGATCTATTTTTAATCCTGGTGATTTTTCAACTCAAAATCAATGTAGATTTCTTTACTATTACAGAACCCCATTGGACTCTAACTTTTCTTAAGAATCCCTACCAACATAGGCTAGGATGGAAACCTAAAGTTGCTATTTTGATATACAAGAGAAGGCTTGTGTTCGCTATAGTCTATGACACTGTGAAAGAAAACTCACTATACATTTGGAGTAACACGCGGGATTTTAAACAAGAGCTACTACTTTCTACCATAAATCATAATAGTTAGAAGAAACAAAATATGTCTTTCCCAAAATTAATCTCTTTACCTTGAGGATGTTTGGATTGATCAAATTGGGTCCCCTAGAGGTCTCCCTAGTCAAAGTACCCACCCCGGTCATATTGAGGATCCAATAGTCACATTTATGCAGAACTCCTAACAACAAACAATCTATCCCTATAACTCATTCCATATATCCCTCAATCACTAAGTAAATAATTACCAACTTATTCTTAGATCAATACAAGAAACAACAATCATCATGGTTTGGAACAAAACATCATTTAATATCAAGACAAATTGTTCTTTTTTTATGAGATGAAAAGTCTATCATTGGGAGTTCAAATCATATATTTTAATGGGAGGTTGATATCAGAAAGAAGGGATCCAGAAATAGATAGGGAAAAATTAACTATTACAACAATTATATTATAATAGTTAGCATATTATTTCACTCACTTGTCGAAGTTCGACACCACTTTGAATGTCCTTCACATACTTGTTGTATTCATCATCATCACTATTAGTATAATTGTCATCATGATGTCAAAATTTATCTTTGAGAGATGTGTTGTCAAGATGGTCTTTACCTCTTAGGGATTATTTTCTATAATTGATATTCATTTACCATTTAAATATTATTGCAAGTTATAAATTTTACTCAAAAATAACATCTTAAGAATGAAAATTTATGACAAAACATTGGGAGAGATTAACTATCACAACAACAATTTTATTACCTCAAATTCGGCACCACTATTAATGTCATGTACATGCTCATCAACTTCATCATGATAAATATCAATATTAACACAGGATTTTACTGCAACCTTGTGAGCTCTGTTGAGATGAAGGCCTTATCTTTTTCCCATTGATTTATTCATATAATTTCTCTACATATGGTTTAACCATCATGCAAAAAAAAATACAAACATTTAAAAGTAGAAAAAAATGTCTCCAATGTAAATGTTGTCTTTTTCAAATAATGAAACAACAGAATTGCAACAAGAATTAGCATAAATGTAATAAAAGAGGTGCAAAACATGAATCATTTCAGGGGTTCATCCATCATTCAAACTAGCGGAGTTATTTTTTTTCATGAAAGAAAACATGCCTATTGCTATTTATTTAGATCATCAAAGAGTACAATTTACATGTCAAACAAATACCTTAGCCTGAAAGAGGCAATCCAACATCACTTAGGAAATCATCTTTCACTACTTACCCAAAGTAAAATATCCATCCTGACAGAGTATCAAAATATACATAAGTATCACACAAAAAACCTATACTCAACATGGCTACATGAAACTCAACCATTTCAAAACTTCCATCATCCAAAAACAAAACCACCATATATTAAAAAAAACATTTACTAGTACTTATATCAATTTCATTCCAATATACTAGATATATAACTATATAATAAAAAGATATAAACCAAAATTATCCATTAAAATATGAAACAATGTTGAAAACAATAAATTCATGTTTGATGTATAATCCAACACCAATTTTTATGGCATTCAATGAATACATGACAATAGTAAACATAAGGTATCCCAATGATTTTTTGAAAGGATGGCAGTTAAATATTCATTACTCTTTATTCCCCTCCTGGACTGGAAAGGGGTCATATTTGGGGACAAATGGATGATTAGACAAGCACGAAAGAGAACATAAGACAACACACATTTAACAAAAATATCCTTAAGAAAAAGGCATTGCAGAGAAACCTTTCATTGAGATGCTACCATGTTACACCGGTGTCAATTGAAAACTAACAAATATAACTTAGTCATTCCATATCATGATAGAAAGGGGATTTTTAGAAAAGAAATACTCTCGTATAGTGGGAACCAAAGAAAGTATGTTGGATTTTCTTTCCTATGTTTGAAGGTGAAGCTCACATGTCTTTGATTTCTCCATATAATGTACAATTGTATGATGTCTCTCTTTATGAGTATGAATGAAATATCGGATGCATTTTTTTTCAAAAAAAATATTAATCTATATCAAGAATAACATAGAAAGGGTTGGTAGCCTACAAAGTTAGAAACTAATATATATCCTACGTCATACCCACAAATAACTATCTTTAATCATTTTCTTGTATGTATATATATCATCTATTATTAGTGTTTGTTTGGTTGTGGTCTAGAGGAAACTTGGGGTGTTTGTGGTGCAATATGTGGTGATAATTGTTGATTACTTGGGTTGGTTGATGTCAACCCTTGAAGAAAGTCCGGTAGAAAATTATGGTAGCACAAAAGTTTGGGTAATGGACCCAATATTTTTTTATGGATAATGGTATGTGTTTTGATTTCTTTGTAGGTAAGACTATTCTAGATTGATAGTACATGTCATGCCATTTCTGGTGGTATGTGGAACATCACATAACTCCTCACGGTTAGAGAGTTATGGACATGTGAAGTTGGAGAACCCTCATGAGTCATATAGAAGCCCCAAAAGGTCAAAGTAGTCAAATTGGTTGCAAAGAAGAAATTATTTAAGCAATAAACTGAAGTGATGAAGTGTACTATAATTCAAAGTGGATACAAAATAAATTATTTAAATAATAAAGTTAATGGATAAATTACTAAGTGGACAAGTGGTTAGACATGGGTTAGCCCTAAAATAAGGAAAGTGGTTTAAGATGGTTATAAGGTAATCCCTTGAGGAAGCTACATAAAATTATAAATAAGAGGCAAGGATATCTCATTTTTTATTTTATTTATTTATTTATTTTTATACTGGGGGAATCAACAACTTGCGGTTCTCATACTCGCGTGACACAGGGTCAATACCCATCCACTACCACTATAACCCCAGGTGCGCCACACAACCCACAAACATGGATCACAAGTAAATCGGGGTGAGAATTGAACTTGAGACCTCCTTTACATATTTCCTTCCATTTACACGACACTTGCCAATCGGTCTACACCCCTGTGGGAAAGGGTCTCTCATTTTAATTACACTTGAGCATATTGAATATATACAAGTGAATGAAGTAACCAAAGGATATCTAAGGAGAATTTTAGAGGGAATTTTAAGTAAAGAAGGTGGAAATTCATGGGAAGATAAATTGTTTTGATGATACTTTATAAGGTATGTTATTTACAGGTCATTTCACCATTTTCGAAATAACGTTTTTTCTAGAATGATTCAGAAAGACAAATTTGGAGTCCATTGAGGAAACATATCTAAGTAGCTGTGATAACAATTTCATCTTGTGGGTCATTGTATTTTTGGAGTTACAATCCATGGAAAATAAGGTTTGTGGCTAGTCCTGAAACTAGTCTAAAACAGGTGTTTCGGGTAAAAACGTCATAACTTCTTCAGAACAGACCCAAATTTAGTAAGTCCAAATGTATTAGTTGTAGTACAGTTTGTAGTATTCTATGTACTATTTTCAAATCCATACAAAAAATATTTTTTGTGGGGCACGGTATACAAGTTCTCTCTCTAGAATAAGCTAGAATTCAACAAGGTATGACATTTTTTCTGTAACTCCTTTTCTGAGAGGTTCCAAGCAGTGAAACATGGAGGAATTCAATAAAAGACATTGAAAATAATAGTGTACTATTTTCATATTTGTATTCATTACAGGTACATAGTTATGATTATTTCAAGTTAGGGTTGTTGACTAATAAAAAATTAGTCATGTGAGACTAAAGTAAAGTTCGATGAAAATGTTAGTCTCTTGTTAAAATTAAGGAAGGTTTGTAGGTATGCGATCATATACACCAGGTCTATTACAAAGTTACAAATCAGATTTAGATGATGAAATTGATGAGGGCTTTGGTTGAGGTACATGTTGGGTACATGGTTGAGACAAGTAATTCATGAGTTGACACATACATGAGGTGTATAGTTTATGATGTTGGTACATCTTGATGAGTCATAGTTTATGTTTATTTGATGCATGATTGGTACATATTTTGTGAATGGTTGATGCACTCATTGATATTATAGGTTGAGGTATAGGTTGGTGCATGGTTGATGCATTTTTTTTATGGTACAGGTTGATTACAGGTTGTTTGGTACATGTTGTTACAAGTTCTTTGGTGTAGGTTGATTGGTATAGGTTTATAGCAGTATATCTCACAGTGATAGTGTGACAATGGTTCCATCATTCTACTTGTACGACAGGGAGGTTGGACAGGGAAATGGTAGGTGGTTGTAGCCGAAGAACATAGGGGTTGTAGCCTCCTTCTAGTTCTAGCTAGAGAATTGGGGAGTTGGAGCTTCCCATAGGTTGTAGCCGGAGAAAATAGGCGGTTGGATCCTCCTTTTAGTTACAGTTGGAAAACAAAGAAATTTGGTGCTTCTAATGAATGTAATTCTTAATGACATATAAGAAAAACATTTTGTGGTTTTCTCCTGATTTGGGTTTCCATGTAAAAACACTGGTGTACTTTGTATGTGTATGATTGTTCATTTGTTCATTGTTTATTTACTCTGAAACTATTGGATGACAATGCTACATTGATATAACACTTGAATTTTATGGCTAAAAAGGATTAAATTTCTCTATTATTGGTTCACTCCCCCTCTCAGTAATCCAACAATTGGTTTTAGAGAAGGTTCCTTCAGAAATCAGTTTAACCACTGAAAGGTAGATCATGGAAAGAATTAACATGTATAAAAATGGAGTACCACAGTTTGATGGAAAAAAGTAGGCATTCTAGAGTAGAAGGATGACAACATATATACAGGAACAGGGATTTGAAATTTGGCAATTAGTAGTAGATGGATACAAATAAACAACAGTTATGCCAACCAGTGAAAAATAAATGAAACTCAGTCAAAATAATTCCAAAGCCACAAATGTACTTATGAATGGTCTTGGTGAATCGGTATATACCAAAGTTGTACATTGTAAATCCGCCAAATATATTTGGGAAAAACTTAAAAATATTTATGAAGGAGATTCAAAAGTCAAAGCAAAAAAACTTTAAACTTACAAAGGTCAATTCAAACAACTAAAGATGAGGGAAGATGAGAATATTGCATCTTACTTCTTACGAGTCAATGAAATAGTAAATGAAATATTAGGATTGGGAGAAGAAATTGAAGAATATGTAATTTCTCAAAAGGTACTAAGCTCTCTTCCTATGATATTTGATCCTAACATATCAACACTAGAAGAAAGAATAGATCTAGACTCAATAAGCATGGACGAACTACATGGAATCTTCACAGGATATGAAATGAAAACTGAACAGGAAAATCCAGATATAAAAGAAGCATCTTTCAAAGCATACAAAAGATCAAAGAAAAATGGAAAGAAAAAGGAACATAGCAACAACAATGACTTCTCAAAACATGATGAAGAAGAAGTGGCCAACTGTTTTAGAGGATTGAACAGGGGAACCAACAATAGATATAAAGGTAATCTTCCATTGATTTGTTTTAATTTTGATGGTATTGGCCATTTTGTTAACAAATTTCCCCATAAGAAAAATAAGAGGAATGATGAATATTACTCAAATAGAAAACAAACATATAAAGGAAAAAGAACCAAAAAGAAATCTTTCAGGAAAATCGTATGCACCAAAGAAGACATATCCTTATTAGATGAAGATGAAGTCAGTGACAGTGAGACATTAAGAGTTCTATTCGTGTCAGTATAAGACTTTGATAAAGAAGATAACGAAGAATAATATGAAGAGACATAAGTTGACTACTGAGAAGAATTGTTGAGTGCCAAAGAAGTTATAAGAAGAGAAAAGAATAAAAAAAAGAAGCTACAAGCAGAACTAGACAAGAAAGAACACAATCAGGAACTAGAACAAATGATCATGAAATTGAAGGTTCAAATAGAAGAAGATAAAATAATTGAATAAGAACTCAAAGAACAACTAGAAGAAAGAGACATGATCATTTGAAATTTGGAAGCAGAGATTATCTCATTGAGAAAGGATCTTCAAAAGAAAAATATGCAGAACAACTCAAAAGTTTTGGATGACATTATCAACAATCAAAATCCTCATCATGACAAGTCCAAACTTAGATAAAATCAAATAGAAAATGGATCAAGATCCAAAACAACTAAATAAGAAACATACCGAAAACGTTATGAAAAAACAATCAAAGATGATATGAAGACCTACAAGAAAGATTACATGGACACTCCTCCACCGAGAAGATTTAGATTTCAGAATCAATGATGGATAGAAACAAATAGGCCTCAGGAAGAAGAAGGATTCATAAAAGTAACTCCTTTGAGAATATCTTCAACTCCCAGTTATCAAACTATATTTTTTGGTTTATGTTATGCATGCAATAATTTGGGACATAAATCTGTAGATTGCATAGCTAATAGGAGGAACATAAAACAATTTGAAAGGTATACACAATGGTTATCCAATAAGGCCTATTGAAACACAGAGAAGAAGCTACAACATGTTTGAATCATTGAGAACTGAAGTGGAGTGCTACAAGTCAAACAAATTAGGAAACATGGAAACAAATTGTAGAATGACAATCCCTCCTTGAGAACCAGAACAGAACCACAACAATCACAGACAAGAACCTTGAAAGAGAACATAGATAAGAAACAAAAATCAGTATAGCAATAAAGAATCCACACTCACTCTACAAGATAAGTAGAAGAAACATGGTTGGTATGTTGACCGTGGTTGTTCAAAACACATGAGAGGTCATAAATATTTGTTTCTTACATTAATAAAGGAAAGAGTCGGATCAGTTTCCTTCAGAAATTATGATTCAATTAAAATCATTGGAAAAGGCACCTTCAGAATTGGAAATGAGAATACAAAAGAAAAAAATCTTCTACTAGTAGAAATATGAAACATAATCTTCTAAGTGTAAGTCAAATGTGTGACCAAGGTCATAAAATTACTTTCGATTAACAAAAGTGTGAGATAAGAAAAGAAGTTTCATGAAAATTGATTGCAACAACTGCAAGAACTTCAAGAAACATATATGTATTAAGTGAAATTGGAAATGAAAAGTTTTGTCTAGAAAAGGAAGATGAAAGTTGGCTATGGAACAGAAGAATGGGTCACATACACTTTGAGAACCTCGTCAAAGTCAACAAAAAATAAGAAGTTAGAGAAATTTCTCATATTAAAAAACCAACCAACAATTTATGCAAGCATTGTCAACAAGGAAAGCAAACAAAGACCAGGTTCAAATCAAAGGAATATGAAATGACAAGACCACTGGAAATTGTGCATGCCGATCTAGTTGGACCAACTACAACAAAGGGTTTAAAAGGTGATAAATAATTTATGTTATTAGTTGACAATTATACAAGAATGATTGCAGTTTTCTTTCTCAGGAACAAGTCATAAGCTTTTGAAAAATTCAAGGTCTACAAGGAAATGGTTGAAAATGAAATGGATTCAAAAATTAAATGTTTGAGATATAATAATGGAGAAGAGTTCACTTCAAAAGAATTTACGGACTACTACAGCAAGCATGGAATAAATAGATAATTCTTTGTTGGCAAGACACCTCAACATAATGGAGTTGTTGAAAGAAAGAAAAGGACACTATAGGAAATGACTCGAACAATGGTAATGGATTCAAATTTGATAGAATTTTTTTTGACACATGTAGTACATACAACAGTTCACATTCAAAACATAGTACTGCTAAAAAAAAACAATGACAAAACTCCTTGCGAGATATGGAAAGGAAGACCAACAAATGTGAATCACTTCATAGTATTTGGAAGCAAATGCTACACCAAAAGAGAAGATGACAGAATGGGAAAGTTTGACTCTCATGTGGACAAAAGAGTACTTGTTGGTTGCTAAAGTACAATAAAAAGCATACAAGTGTTACAATCTGAGGTTGAAAAAAGTTGTGGAAAGAATCAATGTAACAATTGATGAAACATGTGGACAAGAATTAAAGGAAGAAGAAAATGAATTAATGAAACAAATTTACGAAGAAGAAGTAGAAGGGTAATATGACGAGGATCAGACAGAAGTACAATATCAAGTTCATCAAGTGCCTCCTAAGACACCTAGAAAACAAGTACAGAAGAATCATCCTTTAGATCAGATTATCAGAAACAAAGATGTGCGAGTTGAGACTAGCACAAGAATTTGTTCACCAGAACAAGTGCACCTAGCACTCTTATCTACGATTGAACCAGGAAGTTTTGAAGAGGCCAAGAAGGATGAATTCTAGAATAAGGCCATGGATGAATAATTGGATCAAATAGAGAAGAATGACACTTGGAAATTGGTTCCAAGACCAAAGAATAAGAATGTGATTGGCACAAAGTGGGTTTTTAGAAATAAATTGAATGAAGATGGACATGTTACAAGGAACAAATATAGATTGGTATGTAAAGTATAAGCACAAGTTGAAGGAATCATCTTTGAAGCGACATTTGCCCAAGTTGCCAGAATGGAAGAAATATGATTTATTTTAGGTTATGCATACTTCAAGAATATTAAAGTGTATTATATGGACATGGAATCATATTTTATAAATGAGGAACTTGAAGAAGAAGTCTACATTGAACAAACAGAAGGATTTCAATTGTCAGAGAACACAGATTATGTGTGTAAATTGAAGAAGGCATTGTATGGTCTAAAATAGGCTCCTAGAGCATGGTACTCTAGAGTGGATAAATATCTATAACATGTAGGGTTCAAAAACAAAATTGCAAACACCAACCTCTACAGCAAGGTAACTCAAGATAGTATTTTATTAATTGAATTTTATGTTTATGATATTATTTTTGGAAGTACCGACGACAGGTTAAGCTAGAAATTTGAAAAGGAAATGAAAAATGAATTTGAAATTTCATTACTCGGAGAACTATCCTCTTTCTGGGTCTTCATATACGTCAAAGAAACCGAGGAATTTTTATTTCTTAAACTAAGTATATTAGAAAAATACTAAATAGGTTCGGAATGGAAGATTTGAAACCAGTTACCACTCATATGAAAACGAGTTGCAAGTTGAGACAAGATGAAGATTCAAAGTCTGCATACCAGAGGAAATACATGTTAATGATTGGTAGTTTACTATATGTGAAAAAATCCAGACTAGATGTAATGCAGGTAGTTGGACAAGTGGCACAATTTCAAGCAGTACCAAAGGACTCACATGTATTAGTAGTGAAGAGGATTTTCAAATATTTGAAAGGAACATAAGAGTTTGGATTATGCAATCCAAAAGGAAATCATCTGTCACTTATTTCCTACATAGATGTAAATTGAGCAGGTTGCATTGATGACCGACGAAGGATTATTGGAGCATCATTCTACTTGGGTGAGTGTTTAGTATCTTGGCTAAGAAATAAACAATCATCAATATCTTTATCTACAGTATAAGCGGAGTATATTGCAGTAGTAGGATGTTGTACTTAGGTTCTATGGATGAAACAAACTTTGATAGATATACAGGTTGAGTATGATGAGCACATTCCAATATATTGTGATAATACAAGAGTCATCAATATCTCAAAGAACCAGGTGATGCACTCCAAGAAGAAGAACATTCCAATAAAGTATCACTTTCTACGGGAACAAGTTGCAGAGAAGAACATCATAGTTGAATATTTGGGAACAAAAGAACAAGTGGAATATATGTTTACAAAATTTCTTCCAAGGGAATCCTTTGAGTATATTTTCCAGAGACTCAGAGTAATTTCTACTCCAAAATGAATGATTTTTGAATTCTTATCTTCTATGCCTTAGATTTACATGAGGAAGCACCATAAAGAGGAAAATTTAGGTCGAGAGATCAGTTTCTGGAAGAGTTCAGTCAGGGGGAGTATCCCCAAGGATAGTCCAGTTAGGGGGAGAAGCCTCAGATGGAAATATACCTTTTCCATTGATAAGAAATGGGGGAATATTTATCATATGGATAGAAAAGAGGCATGGCTTCAGGGGGAGAGATGGTCACAGGAAGAGAATGAGTGATATGAATTTAGTATTGCATAAAATGAATTCAATATTGCATCAGAGTGTTTCCATCAATGTCAAAGGAGGGATATTTTTTATTAATTAGGTTGGTTTTCATTGATGTCAACCCTTGAAGAAAGTTCATTAGTGAATTATGGTAGCACAATGGTTTGGTTAATAGAACCATGTTTTCTTCATGGATAATGGTATGATTTTGTATATAATTGCAGGTAATACTATTCTATATAGATAGTCATGCCATGCCATTTCTGGTGGTATGTGGAACGTCACATAAATCCTCATGGTTAGAGAGTTATGGCCATGTGAAGTTGGAGAACCATCATGAGTCATCTAGAAGCCCCAAAAGGTCAAAGTAGTCAAAGTGTTTGCAAAGAAAAAATTGTCTAAATAATAAAGTGAAGTGATGAGTGTACTATAAGTC
>JASDQU010010951.1:118946-133694 GCA_032191745.1 Picea mariana | reverse complement strand
TATATCAAAAATATTATTTTGAAAGATAAATTAAAAAAAAAACAATTAATGTATAATACCCTTAAAGATCTATAATAACTAATTACTTACCATGGGACGATATTCATTGCCCCCTTCAACGTGCCCATTCTCCCTACAATGTTTTTCGACTATTTTTACAGGTAGTCTTCTTCCATTAAAACCCCTGCATTCACAACAAGGGCAATAACATTTCCCATCACCATGAATCACCATGTGTTGCTTTAACATAACAAGCTCTCTTTTATCGTCTGGAGTTGACATTGTAATTACCTATTACAACAAATCCATTGAAACATTATAAGTACAATATACAAATCTATTCAAATAATTTGGTATATATTTAGATATTTGTAATGAAAATTATACAGCTTGTTCAGATAAAATTAGGGACAAAGCATGAATCCTAAAAGCATGAAACATTAATAAGAGGAGGTGGATGTATTATCAACCAAAATCACACTATATAATATTAAGTCCCTAATAAAAATTAGGGTAGCTTTAGGGATACACAAGAGTAGTGATGCCCAATCTCAACAAAAAAGCCACTACTCTTCACTTCTAGTTGGTTCTTTTCCAACTCAAGGAGGAAACCCTAAATGTAAATATACTAAGGAAAGGATACTTAGATATTCAAGAAGTTCCATGAAATATAAGAACAAAATTAGAGTGATTGAATCTAATTAGAGTGATTGTAGCTGAATCATTAATCTTTTTACTCTATCAAAAGTGGATAAACCATAAAATATTTCAAAGGAGTTAAAATAAACCATAAAATTTGATTTGAGTGAAAATAAACCATAAAATAGTTCAATAGCACCAAATTAATAAATCACACAGAAAAATTTTAGGTACTAACCTTCAAAATCTCAGCTATGTAGAGTCTGATCAATTCAATGTTTCTCTTCTTGGAAGAGAATTGAAATCAAGATTTCATAAAAAACTAGAACACCATTGCATCAGAACACCCGAATGATTTTCGCAACTGTAGAAAATGATTGTCGCAACTTTAGCAAATTTGTCGTAAATGAGATATATATAGGATTGATTTGCCGTAAATGATCGTTGATTCTCACACATGCCATTGTTGGTCGCTATAGAAACTAACTGGGGGTTGGTCACTCTACCGATCAACTTTTGTCATTAAAACGACCAAATTGAAAGGTTGGTCGCTAGAGCGACCAACATTTGGACCCCGAAAAAAAAAAGTATATTTAGTCCAAAAAACAAAAAAAAAAATACGACGAAATTTTAAACTGTCGTAATTTGCGCCCAATGTAGTAGTGACGAGACACAAACAGGTGCCATGTTCAAGGGAGACAATAGCTTCCATAAAGAATTCTAAAAATCTTGACCCACTTCCTTCAATTTTTCCCCCATCCAGTTAGATGAGTACTGATTTATTTTTTAACGAGCTTGAGGAGGGTAACAAATTCTCATTACAATCATCCTTTGGATGATTCCCTCGAGATATGTTTAATGAACCTAAGGAAGGAGGGGCTCGGTACCATTTGCGTCCTAGAGATTGGACTCACATAGGTCCTTCAATGAATAATTTTATGAGCCCAAAGAAGGTAAAGTCGATGTTTTTTCACATTTAGAGAGTTTGAAAATAACTTAGAGACGACTCCATGGTTGAATTTTTCATAAATTTAGTCTCTCAAGCCTGAAAAACTGTAAAAAAATATAGGAGAGAACTCTTCTAATCATGCTTGATTAGAGTAGTCCTTTTTTGTAATTAGTCTCATGAGGCTGAAAAAGAGATAAACTACCACTCAAAATATTCCCTTTTAAACCTTTTAACGAGTGTGAAAGGAAGCAAGATCACTTGACAATCTTTTCATGTTTAGAGAGTCTGAAAAGAGCTTATAGGAAACTCGATAGCCTATTCTCATGTATTAATGAGCACGAGAAAGAATAAATACTAAGCTTGAAACTTCCCAACGTAATGTCCAAAGGTTTCGAATGAGACCTATGGATAGTTGGTACTTTTCCCTTGGTTGTGTGATGGATTTGAGTTTCCTTGCTTTTTTAGATTAGAGGATAGTTTCCTTGCTTTTTAGAGAATAGTCTTCTTGCTTTGGTAGATTAAAGAATAGTTTCCTTATCGTAGAATATAGAGTAGTTGCTCATGCTTTGAATTTAGTAGATTAAGATTTCCTTTTATAAATTAGAAGTAATTATGAAGTTTAATTTAAGAATAGAGTGAACACTTGCTTATTAGTTTGATTAGTTTTTTATTGAGTAATTTTGATTACTTTACTTGTTGTAGAAGTTATCATAGGTTAGTTATTTGTTTGTTTGCTTGTTTACTTTCTTTAATAGGGTAGTTGTTTGCTTTTCTATTATGCTTTGAAAGGGTAGTTTTTTGTCTATTTTACTTGCTTTCATAGGATAGTTTCTTATTGAATTTGAATAGGTTAATTAGAGTAGTTTGTTGTTGTTATTGTTTATTAAGTAGATAGTTTTGTTTTTCTTATTGTCATGATTAAGTTAATTTGCTTTAAGTAGGGTTTTCATTTTCTTTCCTAGGACTATCCATCGATCCTTTGTTCAAAATTTACTTAGGATAAATAGTTTAAGTTTCTTAGTAGGGTTTGATCATCAATCATCTTTGCTTAAGTAGATTATCCCTTAGATAGCCCATTTCCTTAGTTAGACTATACTACCTCCAACCTTTCTGCCTTGGCACATATAGTGCTACAACTCTAATTTTACTTACCCCAGGTTGACAATTTAATTGAGGGTTTTTAGTGTATGTTTAGTGCATACAGAACACCCATCATTTTTGGTGTCCTTGTCGGGGAGTTGTCTCAAGGTAGGAAATAGTTAGGAAATAGATCATTTCTAAACAGTAGAATTAGTTTGGTGGTAGGGGAACTTTAAGACGAGAGGTAAGAACCTGCGCATCTTCTATAGCAGGTTCCCCCAAACCCAATGGTAGATTTTCCTTTTGTTTTTGTTTACTTTCATGAATAGACCTAGAGACCCAAAATCTAGATATGTTAAATCTAAATAAGATCTTTCAACCAAGGTTCCTTCCAACCTTTTTGGGGGAAGGAACGTTCCACTCATAAATTCTGCAAACTGATACCAAAAAACAGGATCTAGCTCAACCCAAAGAGCTAAAGTAGTCTCTGAAGAGACTAAGACAGGGAGGACTATAGAACAAAAACTGAAGCATCAGTAATAGTGGAACAAGAGGCAAGACCACTCGAGACTTCTGTAGAACCAAACAATAAAACCTTGTCTTTTACACCACCACCAAGGGATCCTAACTTTGAAGACATCATAGACCCTGAACAAGTGAATATGTTGTTTGGTATTTCAGCCAACATAATTATCTATCAAATTGACATAGAAACTTTGGCACCAATAATCTCAACCGGCTCGAGTACATTCCTAGACATCCAATCAGTAGGAATACCTTTCCATTAGAGGGAAACAAAGTTTTATTCAAAGATAAAACCACCAAGGTACTCTCTTTTTGGAAACCAAACTAGTATGGATGATTAGGGGGATCAAAACAATGTAAGACACAAGGAGGAAGAAGAGGATGGAAACCAAACCGAAACTACCTTTGGGTTTCCAATTTTGGACACAACCCCAAATGTCAATATGAAAAATATTCCTCTCTCAACACTGCCCACCTTTTATGGTAAAAGAAGTGAAGATATAGATGCCTTCCTATTTCAGTTAGATATCTTGTGAGGGATCTACAACTACTTACAAAATGCTCATAAACTAAAACTCTTTCCTGCCCTCCTCAAGGACTCTGCACTAAGATGGTTCATGGGGTTGGGAGAATCTAGTATTAGGTCTTGGGAAGCCATGAAAGATATATTTCTCAATAAGTACCAAGACTACTGCAAGACCAAGGAGTCTCATAATGACATCTTAAAAATCCAACAATTAGAAGACAAGAATCTCGAGGATTATATGGAACGTTTTGCATACATCTCCCAGAAATCAAAATACCATGACCTCCCAGAGGATGCAGTTAGGGCTCTTTTCCTTAAGGGAATTTCAGAAGAATACCTAGAGATGATTAACATGGTGGCATCAAGTGACATATCTCATAAACCATTTGCCAAAATATGTGAAATGTGTAAGAATTACTCAAGGATTAGAGCTAAATCAGGAAAGAATGTTTGAGATCATTATAATAGGAACTTAAAACCAGTTAGTTCAGGTGGTATCACAAGAGTAGAGATAGGGAACCTTTTAGAGAAATTCAAGATAGATATCTTAAGAAAAATAGGTTCCTAGTTGGACACTCTAAATATTAAAAAGAAACAAGAGGAGGAAAATACAACAATGATCATATATTGCCCAAGATGGAGGAGGAAGCATTCCTCAAGGGAATTCCCATTAGATAACATTTCAGTTTGTGGCATCTGCACAAAAGACCATTCAACTGAAAAATGCCCATCATTTCCTAGTTTGTTATCCATCTATAGGAATGGGTATCCTGGGGAATCCTCTTATGCACCTAGGAGGCCATGGAAACCTAGGAACTAGCCCACATACCCAAATCTACAATCTCAAGTTCCATCTTATTATCAACAACAACAACAGTGGAAATCACCAAGTTGGAAAAATTGGATGATGGAGAGGAGGGCATAACCAAGGGAACCCTCAAGCTCCACCTTTCCCTATGCCCAACCATCCATATCCTCAGTTTCCACCGAAAACTCCACAACTTCTGCCAGGTTTTGTTCCACCACCTTTACCTCCTATTCCACAACAACAACCACTACAATATTAGAATGCAAGCTCCCCACGCCAAAATTATTACCGGAACAACCAGTTCCCAATCCCAATAATAGGCCCACTCAACCTCTTCATAATGTTGATATGCAGGCCTTCCTAACATATGTTATTACTCCTGTTCCATTACAAGAGATTCAACTGAGGTCGGGAAAAGTTCTGGATAGGCAGAGGCCTTCAGTATTCATCCAGGAAGAAGAGGAAGAAGAAACCACCAAACAACCCATGGATGAAACTAGGTGGGAAGATGTTATTATTCCTAAGGACCAAGAACCCAAGCTTCCCCAAAATGAACCTTCACAAGTTATGAAATCCCCTCCTTATCCAAAAATATTAGTAATCGAGAAACCTACCACCCGACCAGAATTTGACATCTTGAATGAATTGAAGAATATTTGTGTCAAAATTCCCTTGCTACAAGCCATTAAGGATATTCCAATCTACAGTAAGGTAGTCAAAGAATTTTGTATTAAGAAGACAGGTAGGAAGAAGAAGGTCCCTCCTATAGTACATTTTATAGAAGAACTTTATGAATACATATCAGAGCAGCCAAATCTAGCAAAATATGGGAGCCCATTAAACCCTGTAGTGACCATAACCATTAATGAAGTCTCAATTGTAAACACTTTCATGGACCTAGGGTCATCCATAAATGTTATGACCGATACTACCTTGGAGAATTTACAGTTAAAACCTCTTCTTAGACCTACCCCAACCATTTTGGAATTAGCAGATAAAAATAGGGTTATACTTGAAGGAATTTTGGATGATATCATATTTACTTTAGCCTCATGGGAGTACTCAGTAGACTTACTTGTCATCCACTTGAAGGATCCTTGTAACATTCCCAACCATCCACAGGCCAAGAAATGCCACTCCAGAACATTCTTTCATTCTATGATACCAAATTGTAACATCCCCGACCATCCATGCCGGGTCATGCTACGCTAGAGAACACAATCGTTCTCTGTGCGGAACATACTATAACATACTCAACATCTAACTGAGCTATGATACATAATTTTTTCTAACTGTATGCAATTAAAACATATGCACACATAACACCTATGAAAGATTTACATGTAAAACATAAATAGAAAAATACATTTTGTAAATGCATGGATTCAGAATGAAACAATAGTGAACACATACATGCAACATATACAAAAAATACCCATAAAAATAAACATGTAAATAACAAGGAAGTATGTAAACTTATCACACAATTGGCACTTATCTTGGTAAGAATGTCACCAACTGCGTGCATAAATTCCATGAACCTCCCAGCCTTAGACCACATTGTTCATCACTCTCAATAGTGAGTCACCCCCGAGCTGAGACTAAACTCCACTCAGGTAAAGGGTTCCTAACCAGGATAATGGCTCATGGAAAACATGAAAGACTCTGTCACGATGCTCACTCAACTAACAGTCTACAGTCTTTCATTCTCCTCCCCATGCCTGTCCCATCCAAGGAAGTGTGCCCCTTCTCTGCTCAATAGTCCCTCGGCTGCCCCACTTCCCTTCCATGGCTTCAGCAACAGGTTATATAGGAATTCTCAGAGAACTGTAGCTATATTTTATCACCTTCAGGAAATCAACTCCTAGCAATTCTCTCACCCAGATAATTGCTCACGGGCCTGACAACTCGCCTCTTCAATATCCCACGGGCCTGACAACCCACTTCTTTAGTATCCGATGGGCCTGACAACCCACTTCTTTAGTGCAACTTCCCAAGCTAACCAGGTACACCAACAAAAAATGGCTATGGATACAGGTTCATATACAGTGAAATGATTGTCTGAGGATAAATGACTGCATGAGTGAAAATGGTCATGGAATCCTCACTAAATGATGAAAGGAATCATGGAAAATATGATCATCTGAATGATGGGGAATATAAGTCCCAACAATATGTATGCATGTCCCCAACTTGACACTTGTCATGTTGGGAGCTACGTTGGCCCACTTGTTCCCAACTTTAGAACTTAGGATAAAATAATTATCCATACTTTATGATTTAAAGAAATATTAATATAATATTCCTTTTTGGCTCAAGCTCCCTAGCTTATCCCCTTTCCTTAACTTATCCCTACCCTTTCCCTAACCAGTGGATCTTAGTCCCCCATCTCTTTCATCGTGGTCGGTCTACACGCAACGATGTATTTATATTAAATATGAGACATGTACAAAAACAGGTGCATTGGCCTTTAACATCTAGGCTCTCCGGCCTAATCAAAACATAAGCATACTATCTTATAATAACTAGCTCACTAGCCTATAAAACATATCATATACACAAAGGCTCCTTGGCATCAACATCGCGTGCACTTAAGAAGTTGCACGCGGTATCCTGGAATGTGCACACTTTCTCATTTTACTGCGCAGTACATGCGTGCACTATGCCATGAAATGTGCATACAAAAATGATATCAAAACAACTCACCAGCTTAAGTACATTTGTATTTACATTTAGAATTGGGTTCGTCCCTAGGGATATTACAATCCCCTCCCCTTATTTATGCATTTTCCTCAGTGCATCATGTACCCATGTACAACTAAATTTCAAAAATCCTCAAAAAGATGCGGGTATTCTGCCTACATTGCATCCTCACGCTCCCAAGTAGCGTCCTCAGGACCGTACTAGGTCCATTGGACCTTTACAAGACCTATAGCCAGATTCCAGAGCTGTTTGATTTTCTGGTCCAGAATGTGCATCGGATGCACTTGAAAAGCGCCTTCTTGCTCCACCTGAATCACATTCCAATCATTAACATGATTAGTATCAGGTATATATTTCTTTAGCAAGGATACATGGAATACATTATGAACATACATAGATGCAGGAAATGTAATCATATAAGCTACTGGACCAATCCTCTCTAGGATTTCAAACAGCCCACAATAGCGAGCTGCCAACTTTGAACAATTTCCCAACTTTAAAGAACTTTTGTTGGCTTTCACTTTCAAGAATACATGGTCACCCACTTTAAATTCCCTATGAGTTTTTCCCTTATCCACATAGCTTTTCTGCCTGTGTTGGGAAGCCTTTAAATTTTGTTTTATTTTCAACATTTGCTCTTCCATTTCCCTGAGCAAATCTGGCCCAACCACTGCTCTATCTGTTGGGTTATTACCATAAAGTGCCTCAAATGGGCTCATCTTGAGAGATGCTTGGTACCCATTGTTATAAGAAAACTCTACCAAGTGTAGGTAGTCTTCCCATTTTTATGGTTTATCCATCACATACATTCTCAACATATCCTCAATCACCCAATTGACCCTCTCTGTTTGTCCATCTATTTCTGGATGATAAGTTGTACTAAAATTCAAATTTGTTCCAAATCCAATAAATAATCCCTTCCAAAATTTTGAGATAAATTTTGGATCTCTGTCAGACACAATTGTCTTGGGCATGCCATGTAATCTAGCAATTTCCCTCATATAAACATCAGCAATGTCTGCTGCCTTATGAGTGAGCTTAAATAGAATAAAATGGGCAGCTTTAGTAAGCTTATCCACCACTACCATGATAGAATCATGTTGCTTGTTTGTTCTGGGAAGTTTGGTAATGAAATCCATGGTTACAACTTCCCATTTCCACTCAGGAATGGGTAATGGTTGTAGCAAACCAGTTGGGTGTCTATGCTTAGCCTTTACCTTTTGACATTCCAAACATCTGGCAATAAAATCATCAACCTCTTTCTTCATGCCTGGCCAATAATATTGGCTCTTGACAGCAGCAATAGTTTTCTGATATCCTGGGTGCCCAACATAAGGCACATTATGCATTTCTCCCAATATCAGATTTTTCAACTCCTAGAAATTTGGTACATAAATTATGCCCCTATACAAGAGAATTTCATCCTTATCTAGCTTGTATTCTTCAATTTTCTGTTGCAAATTACCTTGTTGTAGTTTTGCCACTAAATCCTTGTATTGTAAATCTGATTTGGTAGTCTCTATAATTCTATGTTTCAAATCTCATTGATACATGTTAATGGATGTAGCATGCATTTCATGCACTCTTCTGCTGAGTGCATCAGCCACTTTGTTCTCTTTCCCATTGATATGCTTTATATCAAAGTCATATTCGCTTAGAAATTCTAACCATATGCTTTGCCTAGAATTTAAAGTTGGTTGATCAAGCAAATATTTCAGACCATTGTGGTCTGTCCTCATCTCAAACCTTTTCCCCATGAGGTAGTGTCTCCATTTCCTCAAGGCATGTACTATGGCTGCCAACTCCAAATCATGAGTGGCATATTTTCTTTCATGCTCCTTCAACTTCCTTGATTCATAACATATAAAAAACCCATTTTGACTGAGGACTCCACCAAGTCCCTCTTTACATGCATCTTTGCATACAATGAAGTATTTACTTGGGTCTGCTATCCTAAGTATTGGAGCACTTGTTAATAATTGTTTTAAGTGTTGGAAACTCTTCTCACAATCCAATGTCCACTGAAACTTCACATCCTTTCTTTGCAAGGAAGTGATTGGGTGTGCAATCTTTAAAAATCCTTCGATAAATCTTCTATAGTATCCTGCAAGGCCCATGAATGATCTCACCTCTGTCACATTCTTTGGCACTATCCATTCTCTAATGGATTTTATCTTCTCATGATCCACTGCTATTCCATCCTTTGAAATGATATGACCCAAATAGTGAATTTGCTTCTGATAAAATGAGCACTTGCTCAATTTGGCATACAATTGATGCTCCCTTAATACTTGCAAAACCATCCTTAAATGATGTTCATGCTCTTCCTCTGACTTGAAATATACGAGAATGTCATCCAAAAAGACAATGACAAACTTGTCTAAATATTCTCGGAAAACACCATTCATTAAGAACATGAAAACAATTGGTGCATTTGACAACCCAAATGGCACCACTGTGAATTCATAATGACCATACCTTGTCCTGAAGGTGGTCTTGCTGATATCTTCCTCTTTAATCCTTACTTGATGGTATCCAGACTTGAGATCTATATTTGAGAAGATCTTTTCATCCTTGAATTGATCAAAGAGATCATCAATCCTTGGCAGAGGATACTTGTTCTTAACAGTCACTTTATTCAACTGTCTAAAATCAATGCACAATCTTAATGTTCCATCTTTCTTCTTTACAAACAAGACTGAGCACCCCAAGGTGACACACTTGGGCATATATACCCCATCTTCAGAATTTCTTCAAGTTTCATTTGCAACTCCTTCAACTCTGGTGTACTCATTCTATAAGGAGTCTTTGACACCGGAGCTGCTCCAGGCATTAGATTTATAGAGAAATCAATGTCCCTCCTTGGGGGTAGTCTTGGAACCTCCTTGAACACATCTTCAAAATATTCCAGGACTGCACAATCTTCCAAATTTGGCACCTTATCTCTAGGTGTCTCTTCCATATGAGCTACAAATATTTGACACCCTTTTCTGTAACATTTATTCAGCTGCAATGCTGAAATATCTCTGATGATTACTACCCTGGGAATTCCCTGCACTTTCCTTAGTTTCCCTTCCTCATCAAAGCAACTAAATTCTTTGTTATGATAGTCTAGGAGAGCATGATGTTGGTCCAACCAATCCATCCCAATTAGATATTCATAGGAACCTAAAGGCAATATGTTCAAGTCTTCCTTGGTGTTCAGTCCATTCATGTCCATAAGACATGACTTAACCATCTCATTAACTTTTCTTCTGGCTCCTATATCCAACTGCACCAACCAAGATTTCCCATGCTTTCTTCTTGGCAAATGAAAAAATTGCACCATCTTAGGATCTATATAACTATGACTAGCTCTTGAATCAATTAAAATAGCAATGGCTTGGTTGTTGATCATACCTTCCACTTCAATCATATGTGACTGATACTATACTTTCTTGTTGTCCAGGGCTCAATAGATCCTAGGTATCTTTTTTTCCATGTCCTCCACTGTTTCAACTTGTTGTACACTATGAACAGTCCTCCCTTTTTCACCTCTGTGAGGACAATCTCTGAACATGTGATCCCCTTTACAACCCCAACATTAAATAGGTGGTTGCCTTGGCCTTTGAATCCCTATGTTAATCGTTCTGCATTATTTAGTATTTTTTTGTCCCTAAGGATTGTTTCTGAAGAATGGTGGATTATATCCTTTCTTCCTCTGATCCACCTTGAATTTATTTTTGTCTTCCCAAGATTTTTGGAATGTTGGCCTTGATTTTTGTTGATCATATATACATTTAGCTCGCCTTATTTTCTCCTCCAATGTCTTGGGATCATCATACTGTATTTTGTCACTGATAAATGATGGCAATCCACTCAAATACCTTTGAATCTTCACTGTCTCATCCTTGATGAAAGAGACATACTTCAGCAGTTCTAAAAACCTTCTCTCATATTCATCAATGGTCATACTCCCAAGCTTGAGTTAAAAGAACTCTTTCATTTTATTGTCACAGTATCACTTAGTCAAGAATATCTTCTCGAAATACTTCTTGAATTCCCTCCAAGTAACACTTTTCTCTTTGATGTGTTGCACATGCACAAGATGATCCCACCACATGGATGCTTTTCCTTTGAGTTGATAGATCAAAATTCTATCTTCTGCATCAAAAGAATAATTATGCAATTGGAAATACTTTCTCATGCCCAACAACCATGTTTCTACATCTTCATCCTTCTTGTGCTTATCATCAAATGTAGGAGGTTTGATTTTGTTCATTTCTCCTTGTAGTTCATCCACCCCATAACTGTTATGCTTCCTGACAGGGGATGGAATTGAGTTTTTGTGTTCCCTCTTATTGGAATTCCTTGGGGAGTGATGGTGATGTCTTCTAACACTTCTTGATTTTCTTTTCTCATCACGAGACTTGTGACTTCTCAATTTGCTCGAGCCACTCTCCTTATCCAATTTCTTTTCTATTATGTTCAAGCTCCATAATAAATTAATGTTGAAGTCATCCTGCTTCTCCTTGGCTCTCATAAGACTTTCATTATCAGCCTTATGGCTTTGGACATCCTTCTACAAATTTTTAATGGTCTCTTCCATATTCATGTTTTCATTCCTTTCTTCTCCATGTCCATTGGAATTTGTTCCTTCAATGCCCAAATGGACATCCATCCCTCTGAATTCATATTCACGGTTGTAATTACCTTATGCTTCTTCCATTACTTTGAACTCTAAGTCAATCTTGATCTAGTTTTTTTTAACTCTACAAAATGTGCGACAAACAAAACTTTGTTAGGCTAACTGTTTTAACAATTTCATGAAAATATGAACCATCCTGGTTCAATAATATATATCAGAATCCTTTCTTCTAATTTTCTGGAAATTTGAATGCCTTGATCAATTTTCTAGGTGGATAATTATATTCCATTGTCCAATACCTTTCCAACGCCTACTCACATGCTCAATTCCGAGTCTTGAGAATAAATTTATGGCTCCATGGAGCTAGTTGGGTCTTATAATTTACCCTTCACTGTTTTTGTTGTTCTTCACCCTTCAAACAACTTCGCGTGCACAAATTTCAATATGTGCACCCGTATTTACCATGTTTTGCAAAATCACAAGGAAAATCATATTTTTTGCACTTTAAAACCATTGTGTATCACTTCTTTGTCGCGTCAATAACTTGCGCGCACTTTTGTGTCATGCACCAATATCTACCGCGTGCAGTTTTGGTTCTTGCACTAATACCCATTGCACAAAGTTCTTTGTATCCCACACTGATATTCCACATGCATTTCTCTATATGCATTGCACCATGCCAAAGTTCAATATTCCCCCACCGCGCACAATACTATGCACACACCATTGATTACACTCTCGCGAGACAACTTATACTCCTACTGTGCTTTGTGTTAGCACTCTGTAATTTTCCCAAGGTTGTGGGGGTAGTCACATAGGCAACATCAAAACCACTTCGAGTCTTGGATCTATCCCTCCAAGACTCAGAGAGGGATCTCTCTGTCTGATATAACTTTGTTTGAGATTTGATCTTAGGCTAGCTATGCAGAACAAGATTTGTTTTAAAGTTTTTGGTTGAGACAGCAAAGGGTCATTGGGCAAAATGGAGTAAAAAATAAAATACAACATATGAATGGATAACTAAGACAAAATATGACTAGGCAAGATAATCATGCCAGTGGATCCTTTGAGATTATAAGATAGGAAAAGAAGGATAGATTGAAATTCATTTCAAATGTAGAGAAAAGTATATCTGAATTCTGCATTTCAAACTCAAAAGAAAACATAGATATTGTCTCGATCCAGCACAGGGTGTTAAAGAAAAATCCTGCACATTATCTTCTCATAAACAATACAGAAAGAAAGAAGCATGTGAAATAGGAAAATGACAAATTACATCAAGGAAAACTTCACCACTTAAACACAACACAGGAATCTGGAAATATAGTGCCTCTGTATTTATTCATAAAGGTCAGTTACAGGTTTAGAAACATTTCTACAATGGATGGGAACATTCCCATGCTATCCTTCACTGTCCAGTCTCCCCATTCATCTTGAAAGCATAGGCTTTATATCGTTTACATCAAAAACAAAGATCCTATTAAACAGGAACTGAAATACTAAAAATAGTACAAGATCAAACAGTTTCCACAACAACAGGATCGGATCCCATTTTAAGGGGACAAAAACCTATCAACAATGCCACTTTCGAGGTCCTTCTTTGACAGATGGGAAATCCTGGCCAAAAATAACAAAAATCCCTAGAAATATTGAACTGTTTGCCATGAAAGACGGGTCGAATTTCTGCAAACAAAAGGGGTCCGCATAGACATTTATTTCTCTTTAATTATGATACCTGGGAAAAAATGGAAGGATGTTATTGTATATGGGCATGTGCTAGACAAAAAACTCCTTCGGTTTCACCAAATTCACCTCCAGCTTATCGAAACACCTCCCGCAAAATCAAGACTGCAACAGAAAAATGAAAAACGAAAAACATGGGCCTTGAACATGGATTTTATTATCCCTTCTCATGGCACCCGTGAAAACAATGAGAGAGTTTTTTGTTCTTCATCTCGTTATGGAGAAAAATCTCTCTCGGTTTTTCAAAATTTTATTTATTCTGCCCGAAAATCCCTTTTCAAGTCAACTGGTCAAAACGCTGCAAAAGGGGGTTTTTTTGGGGGGAAGAGTGGTATTCTGAACCCCCCCTGAGGTGGTAAGTGGTTTTAGGGTGGGGGGGGGTCCGCTGGATTGTGGAGCCACCATGTGTCTAGGGGTGGTTTTATAAACTACTTCATTCCTGACCCCCCTAAGCGTTAAGTTTCAGATGGCAAGGGGGGGTCCGGAATTGTTTTTGTCCGTTGATTTAAATTGATTTGGGGAAAGTATGCGTGGCATTGCGGGGTGGGTAGAACTTAGGATAGGCTTTAGTTTGGTTTTTATTTTTTATTTTTTGTTTTTTAATATTTTTATTTTGATTTTAATGTTTTATTACATGTTTGTTTATGTTCTATTTTGTTTTGTTTTTATTATATTTTTTTATTATTGTTTTATTACTTTGTTTTATTTTAATTGTTATATTTTGTATTATATTTTATTTTTTATTTTTGTGTTTTAATTAATATTTCATTTTTAATTCTTTTTAATTTATATTTGTTTATTTTTTGATTAATGTTTATTTTGACAAACTAACCTAAATATTAACAACTAACTCAATTATTAATCATTAATTAATTAATGATTAATTTATTATTAACCAGTCTATCATAAACCTAACTATACTAAACTTATTACTAACATTATTGACCTATTGATTTTATCCTATGTTGGTTTATTGCAAATGTAGGGATGAAGATGGTGGGATAATGGAGGATGACATCATGAGCCAGGAGCGGTATGGTATTGTCGGTATGGTGGTAAGTTGTCTGGAGCGGAGGAGATCTGATGCAATGGATTGATGACACGTTGGGATAGGGCCCAACGGAAAAACCACCTCATTTCGGACACCC
>JASDQU010010951.1:97318-107624 GCA_032191745.1 Picea mariana | reverse complement strand
TATAACACTTTGCAATAATGCACACACCATGTGCACCATTACTACATGTGTGCACACCGTGCAATGCTAAATTTAGCATGCACATTTGTACACAATATTATTCTGCATGGTGCCACAATTTACCACGTGCACCTACACACCACATTTTCCACGCAGTGCCAAAATTTTCCGTGCGCACCCTAACACTATATTTTTCCGCGTGGTACTAAATTTTTATCGCGTGCACCTGCATGCTATCATTTTTCTAAGAAGCACTAAAATTTAACGTGTGCATCAGCACGCCAATTCCTTGTCACGCAGTGCCGAATTTTGCCTTTCCTGAGCTTTTCACTGTGCCACATGAATTTTTGGTGTGCCCAACTGCACACATTCACCATAGACATTTGACAACTATGAAATTCATTCAATTTCACACTGATAACACTATCTCACCCTCTATAACAACAGATCATTGTGGGTTGACATTTCTGGAATGAATTTTTCCCAAACTCAATTCAGGATTTGGGAATTTTAATTATAAAACTCGCCCCAACTGTCATAGACTCACTGAAACTTCAAATTCAACGAATTCCAGGTCTGAATTTGCTAGAACAGATATTAAATTAGTATATCTCATCACTTGGCTGAATTTGTCCATTTTCTCATGAATTCGACCACAGAAATTGGGGCTTTTCCTCATTTCCGCCCAGTTGTCGTTACTTTTTACCATGGACGTTCTACAAACTGAAATTTGGCCACTTCAAAATAAACCCTCTACGACATTTTGCTTCAACTCAACTTTCTCGGCCCATCCAGGCTCAGTGTTGAAAACTGAAGCTATGATACCAATTTTTAACATCCCCAACCATCCACAGGCCGGGAAATGCCACTCTAGAACATTCTTTCATTCTCTGATACCAATTTGTAACATCCCCATCCATCCACAGGCCAGGAAATGCCACTCCAGAACATTCTTTCATGCTCTGATACCAAACTGTAACATCCCCGACCATCCATGCTAGGTCATGCTATGCTAGAGAACACAACCGCTATCTGTGTGGAACATATTGTAACATACTCAACATCTAACTAAGCTATGCTACATAAATTTTTCTAACTGTATGCAATTAAAACATATGCACATAGAACACCTGTGGAAGATTTACATGTAAAATGTAAATAGACAAATACATTTCATAAATGCATGGATTCAGAATGAAATAATAGTGAACGCATACATGCAACATATATAGGAAATACCCATAAAAATAAACACGTNGTAAGAATGTCACCAACTGCGTGCAGACCTTCCACGAACCTCCCAGCCTTAGACCACACTATTCATCACTCTCAACAGTGAGTCACCCCCGATATGGGACTAATCTTCACTCAGGTAAAGGGTTCCTAACCAGGCTAATGGCTCATGGAAAACAGGAAAGACTCTGTCATGGTGCTCACTCAACTAACAACCTATAGTCTCTAATTCTCCCCCGCATGGTGGTCCCACCCAAGGAAGTGTGCCCCTTCTCTGCTCAATAGTCCCTTGGCTGTCCCACTTCCCTTCCAGGGCTTCAACAACATGCAAGACAGGAAGTCTCAGAGCCCTGTAGCTACAGTTTAGCACCTTCAGGAAATCAACTCCTAGCAATTCTCTCACCCGGAGAATTGCTCACGGGCCTCACAACCCACCTCTTCAATATCCCACGGGCCTGACAACCCGCTTCTTCAGTATCTCACAGGCCTGACAACCCGCTTCTTCAGTCCATATTCCCAAGCTAACCAGGTACACCAACACAAAATGGCTATGGATATAGGTTCATATACAGTGAAATGATTGTTTCAGGATAACTGACTGCGTGACTGAAAATGGTCATGGAATCCTCACTGAATGATGGAAGAAATCATGGAAAATATGATCATTTGAATGATGTGGAATCTTGGTCCCAACAATATGTATGCATGTCCCAAAATTGACACTTTTCGTGTTGGGAGCTACGTTGGCCCACTTGTCCCCAACTTTAGAACTTAGGACAAAATAATTATCCATACTTTATGATTTAAAGAAATATTAATATAATATTCCTTTTTGGCTCAAGCTCCCTAGCTTAGTCACTTTCCTTAACTTAGACCTACCCTTTTCCTAACCAGTGGATCTTAGTCCCCCATCTCTTTTATCGTGGTCAGTCTACGCGCAATGATGTATTTATATTAAATATGAAACATGTACAAAAATAGGCGCACTAGCCTTTAACATCTAGGCTCTCCGGCCTAATCAAAACATAAGCATCCTAGCTTATAATAACTGGCTCAATATCCTATAAAACATATCATATACACAAAGGCTCCCTGGCCTCAACATCATGCGCACTTAAGATGCTACACGCGGTATCCTGGAATGTGCACACTTCCTCATTTTACTGCGTAGTACATGCACACACTATGCCATGAAATGTGCATACAAAAATGATATCAAAACAACTCACCAGCTTAAGTACATTTGTATTTACACTTACAATTGGGTTCGTCCCTAGGGATATTACAATCCTACCAAATTCCATCCTGTTATTTTTGGAATACCTTGGTTAGCCACAACCAATGTATTTATTGGCTATAGAGAGGGAGAAATGACCATCTCAAATGGACTTTCTATCCAGAAACTCACCATATACCCTCCAACCCAACCCATCATGGAGAATATATGGTAGCTTGAATGTCCATACAAGAATGAGGAATGGGAATAACCCATATTGCCAAGTGACCATGCATGGGCACTTTAGGAGCACACAACGGAAAATGTGCTAAACCAGTTCATTTCTGCTATCACATGTGTTGATTTTCCACAATATTTTCCCCAATTTGAGTACATGTTTGGGGAAGAATTTCAGGAAAAATTGGACCCATCCATTTTTTCTTCAACATCTTTTATCTTTGAGATAGATGAATCTACCATGTCTTATACCATGCCATACGAGATTAGGCCAGGAAAATTTCTACATATATAATTTGGGCTAGATGCAGACCAACAAAAACAATTAGTAAGTATCCTTAAAGAACAATCATGATCATTCGCCTAGGAATACACTGACATGAAGGGTATACACCCTGACACATGCATCCATCACATATATACCCAAGGGAAAGTAACACCTATTAGGCAACCCCAGAGAAGGATGAACCCAACACTCAAAGATATAGTTAAAGAGGAGATCCAAAAGTTATTAAATGTCATATTTATTTATCCCATCTCCGATAGTAAGTGGGTGTCCTTGCTTGTAGTGGTTCCAAAGAAAGTGACCGGGAAATGGAGAATTTTTGTTGATTTCTGGGAACTCAACAAAGCCACTCTGAAGGATTACTTTCCTCTTCCTTTCATCGGCAAAGTTTTGGATACCCTGTATGGAAAGAAGTATTTCTCCTTTTTAGATGGATATAACGGGTACAATCAAATTCTCATAGCAAACGAGGATCAGGAAAAGAAAACCTTTACTTGTCCTTGGGGAACCTATGCCTATAAGGTTTTACCATTTGGATTGTGTAATGATCCTGCTACATTTCAACGAGCAGTACTACGGATATTAATTGATCTTATTCATGATTGTGTGGAGGTCTACATGGATGACTTCCCAGTTTATGGAAACACTTACCAGGAAGCCTTAGAAAACCTATAAAAATTCCTTTCAGATGCCAAGAAATGAACCTATCTCTAAGTCATGAAAAATTTAAAATGTTGTTAACTGAAGGAGTGGTTCTAGGACACCATGTTTCATCTGAAAGGATAAAAGTCAATCCTGCAAAGATTGAGTTCATCGTCAGACTTCCACCCCCAAAAACTTAGAAAGAGGTGAGAAACTTTCTTGGACATGCCGGATACTACTGATGGTTTATTGAAAATTTTACAAATATTGTTGCACCCATGTTTAGATTGTTAATAGAGGATGTTGATTTTGTTTGGACTAAGCAGTGTCAAACTACCTTTGAAGCCCTGAAAGCCAAGTTGTCTATGGCACCAGCTCTTAGAGGGCCCAACTGGACTCTCCCATTTCACATATCTATTGATGCCTCTGACACCACAATAGGAGGAGTATTAGGGAAGAAAGAGGACCAGCAGTCCTATGCCATTTATTTCGTGAGCAAGAACTTGTCCCCTACTGAGCTAAACTAGACAGTTACCGAGAAGGAATTCTTGGAAGTAGTTCATGATATCAATAAGTTTTTTCATTACATTATAGGTTACAAAGTATTTGTACATACAGACCATTCCTCCATTATATTTCTCATGAAT
This sequence comes from Picea mariana, assembly GCA_032191745.1. Lineage (NCBI taxonomy): Eukaryota > Viridiplantae > Streptophyta > Pinopsida > Pinales > Pinaceae > Picea > Picea mariana. Next base: position 103,363 of record JASDQU010010951.1, on the reverse strand, counting down.
AAACCCATAACTAATGGCCGAGTGACTAGGTGGCTCCTGCTATTGCAAGAGTTTAACATCACCGTTCTTGACCGACCTACAAAGGAGAATTTGGTAGCTTATTTTCTTTCATGAATAAAAAATGAGGATGATGATATTCCTGTAGATGATAGTTTCCCACATGAGCACCTTTTTTCCCTCTCTGTAAATACCCCGTGGTTTTCAAATATGGAAAACTATCTGGCTACTAGGAAGTTACCGTCTCATTTGTTACCTCATAAAAAGTGTAAAATTATCACGCAAAGTGTTAATTACTCTTGGCTTGGCCATGAAATTTTTTGTATAGGCCCTGATTTGATTATTTTTAGATGTGTCCAAGAGGATGAGGTACCAGAAATACTACGAAGTTGTCATGATGGACCATGTGGTGGCCATTTTTCTGACAAACGTGCAACATATAAGGTGTTACATTCAGGTTACTATTGGCCTATCATTTTCAAAGTTGTTTCCAAGTATGTGAGGAGTTGTGATAGTTTCCAAATGATAGGAAGACCTAAGTCAGCTGAAGAAATTCCCTTGCATGCCCAAGTTATGATAGAACCTTTCGAAAAATGGGCCCTTAACTTTGTAGGACCAATTTCTCCCATGTCCCGTAAGAAGAACTATATTTTGGTTTGTATAGACTATGTCACCAAGTGGGTGGAGGAAAAATCCCTATTTAGGGATACAGAAAAGTATGTTGTTGAATTCATTTATGAAGACATCTTTACCTGTTTTGGTGTCCCTCGTGAAATTGTTATAGACCAAGGCACTCAATTCACTTCCAAGATGATGAGAGAGCTAACAGAGAAATATGGGATTAAACACTATAATTCTTATCCATACCACCCACAAGCTAATGGTTAGGTAGAATATACAAACAAAGTTCTGGAAGCTATCTTGACCAAGATTGTTCAATTACATCATTGGGATTGGGCTGATAGGGTTCCAGAGGCTTTGTGGGCTTACCAGACAACCTGGAGAAACACCACTGGGCATACCCCTTATGAGCTAGTGTATGGGAAGCAAGTACTTCTACCAATATAATTCCAAGTAAGGACCTTCTGTATTGCCATGGAATTGGGATTAAAATTAGACAAGGCTCAGAAACAACGAGACCTACAATTGAATGAGTTGGATGAGATTAGGAAAGATGCCATCCAATGAACAATATTAGTCCAAAACCAGAGGAGCAAGTGGCATGACAAGTTTATTAAGAAGAAACACTTCTAACCTAGTGATTGGGATTTGTTGTTTGATTCTCGATTTAAAAACTTCAAAGGAAAACTCACCACCTGGTGGTTGGGCCCTTACGAGGTAGTCACTGTATATGATAATGGAGCTTTGAAAATCGAAACAATTGACAATGGACAAGTCTCCTTTGTAGTAAATGGACATCGACTCAAACTTTATCATAAGCCCATTTCCAAAGAAGACTTTCTATAGGTCATGTCAACTGACAAGGCATTGGCCTTGTATATGGGGAAGTCCCCCCTTGTTCTTGAATTTTTTCTGAATTTTCTACTGTACATATGTAAATAGTTTTTGAATTTTGTTAATAAGCAATTATAGAGATTTTTGTAGGTATTTATTTCACCAGGAGTAGACAGTTTCAAGGAAATATAAAAGAAGGATTTTTCTTCAAAACATTGTTACACTTGAACCTTGTTGTCTGCTAAGCATCAAATGAATATTGACTTGCTATAATTAGCCATATTTTTTCAAAAAAAATTAAAAAAAATCATCTTCTCTTTTCTTAAGGCATTTAAAAAAGTAGTTTCTCTTGAAAATATTCACCACTATATAAGGAAGTGATACCGTAACCATCGATATTAGAAGTCTCTCGTACATTTTTCCCAAGAAACCTAAGTAAGTGAGTAAAGTATCTTTATTAAAAAGTAACAAGGAGGTCTGATTAGTGGTTAGTCATGGAAACATCACAATAAATTACAAAAGAAGAAAGTGAGTTGAGCCTAGAGATACCTTTCTGTTCTTTCTCAATGGTACCATCCACTACACACTAAATAGATTGATTATATAATATATTTATATAGGCCATGTCCTCTTAAGTACCCCTTACATCAGGACAATCAGTAAGGAATATAACAGAAAGTTGTCCTCTAATATAAATACCATCCCAATTGAAAAAAAAAAAAAAAAATTGTTTTCGGAGCTGTCCCCCCATCTTCTTGCATAAAACAATACTATACTAAAATATTAAAATATGGAGGGCTAGTCTCTGAGGGTGTAAGCGGCTAACCCATCGGGATACTGAATAGGTTTGCTGGCAGCAGTTAACGACCTAAGGTATGACTAGGTAAGCCCACCAGAGTACTAAACAGGCTTGCTTGCAGTAGGGCATTCTACCTAGCAAGGATGGTAATCTGACAAAAAATAAATAATAAATTTAAACTTGTCTTGGTGTATGACATTACTTGTAGACAAAGCTGACATGAAGTATGTATGGTTAATCTAGGGTTAATGAACTCCATAAAATTTCCATTGGGAACTAACTTTGAGACTACATTGAAACTCTCTTGCCTACCTCTTCTTATATATATGTAGGATGTTCTATCCTATAGGTGGGGCCATCTTCAAACTGTCTCATCAAACCAATCCTTGAAATTTATCTCTACACTTAACAAACTAGAAGTCTTCAGCTATTGGGAGAACTCATTAGTTTCCTATATTTTTTATTGTGAGGTGTCACAATAATTAGGTGTGGGGGAGGGGTTCATGAGTTGACAAATGATCATTTCCTAGAGAAGTAAATCTTTGTAAAAAATCATGTATTGTTTTCATGACACAGGTTATTACATCAACAGTCATTTTATTTTTGAAATGCTAATCTCCTGTGTGCTATAAATTGTTGTACATATCCTTAACAAACCACTTTATTGGTTTATTTTCATTATAGGTTGTTCATTGTAGGATTGAAATTACATTCCTTATGTGAGTGGATTGAGTAAGCATGGTGGAAAAATCAATAATAATAGAACACTCTACCTCTTCTCTCAATCACTGTGACTGTCAAAACCATTCCAAGATTGTAGGCTATCCATTACAGGAGGTAAAAATGTATTTAGAATAGAGGTACCATATGGAGTGTCGTATGAGGTGTCATATGAAGTGTCGTATGAGGTGTCGAACGAAGTGCCATATGACAATATACACCAGTAACTGTCCACAATTTCAGGTAACCAGGAATCGATGACATTTAATTGAATTATCTTATGGCAATCAAAATTGAAGATGCAAACCTTAGACATTTTCATGATCAAATGTCCAAGTCAAAAGACTTGGACATTGATCTAACTTCGTATCATTAGATTGCTCCCAAAAACGAGCCTTCAAATTCAAATTTTCTCATGCATGGCAACTCGTGTGTGCATGTGTGCAACCAATTCCACCCTAGGGGCATTCAAAAATGGAATTGGGTTATCCCATTATTCCAATTCAACTCTGCCATTTGCACTTGCCCTTGTTTTAAAATGCGCTCAACCTATGTTTGTTTGTTCCTTTGTTAAAACTGTGCTCAACCTCTATTCAAATCGTGTCATTCCTTGGCCCGATCGCACCCTTTCTTGGTGAATTTCTCCTTTTGACCATTCCTTCACATCATCATGATGCCAAAAAGGTTTGAGACCTCTTCCTACGCATACATTTTCTCCATCCCTAAGTGTTGAGTTCTTGTTTTGACATAAATAATGCCCTATCTTACCTTGTATCTAAGCCTTTTTGCCTATGTTATGAGCCTATACTTGACTATTTCCCCCCACACACATACCTAATGACCATGTTCATGATCACAAGAGGTAATTGATGATTTAAAGTATGTTTTGTTTAACTTTCTTGGATTAATTCGATTCAAGTGTTCTATTTTGTATAGACCTAATAGTTTGACTCATGAGTAGCTTATCTAGTACTTGGGTTATTCTGGCAATGCCAGACATTGTGCAATCCAACACCAAAGTTATTCCGATACCCAAGGAAGTTTTGATCCAGTACTATGTTTCGTATCCATTCTGGTACTGTCTGCTCTGCGTCCATTCTGATGCCAGACTCCCAACTGTGTGTATTACGATACCAAAACCTCTGTTTCCATAATGCGCTAGTTGGACCAGTAGGGTGGTGAAGATTTCGAGAAGGCAGTTGAACAAAAGCTCCAAAATCAGTTTTCCAAAATACGAGAGACTCCATCACTCATGAACTTCATGTCATGAGGATGGAATCGATTCCTAGAAATTCGATGTACATATCAACTGTAAAATCTCTCAAACTGTTTAATGATTATCCATAGACATTGATAGTATCAGCTTACCTTATATAAGGAATGTTGTATAGATGATAGTTAGTGAATAATAGGGAATGTAACGAAGTATGCTATTAGAACCAGACGATACCTATCGTTTTCATGTATGAAGTAAAAAATTGTTGATCCAATTTACCAGTTTAATTAATGCAAAAGATAGTTTATGTCAATTCTTGAATGTGAGTGAAAATATTTAGTCTGTTACTTTTTTAAGAGGTTCCTTGTTGGTTCGGCAAGGTCCCACTGCCCCAACCAAGGTAAACCTCCTTGTATACGTTATGTGTGTTTGTGTGGATATTTTACAACAGTGTGTGTGTGTGTGTGATTGATCTTTAATTTATTTTTAGAGTTCAGCATTGAGTTAATCATTTTGGATTGGTGTGAATAAGAAGGTGCTAGATCAAATAGATACTTCATTCTCAGATGTTGAAGATGTCCATTTAATTATTTGAAGCGTGGACTGATATCTTGAGTTTATGATTGCATTAGATTTAGTATATCAAGGAATTAGAACACTTTATATCTCATCTTCATGCTCTACAATAAAGTCTCTTAGTTATACTGGATATTCCTTGTGCTGGTTTGATTGAATTACATGAAGTTGGAGTTGGTTTTGATTTCAAGAGTGATTGGAATTGATTTCTAGTTACTATTTAGATTGCTATAGGAGACATGCTTCTTAAGTTCATCCCTTTAATTCATGAGCCTGAAATGAACATACTTATTTATTTAGGAAAACATCTCTTTGATTGGCTGTTTGTTCAAGTTTCATTATTAGTTTTCTCTTCTAAGTTCAAAGATATTTGAAGTATTTAGAAATATTAGAAACAAAGTTTTTATGTTATTAATTATTTCCTATATGCAACAGACTTAGGTAGGTTACCTATTCTCGGCACATATAGTGTAACAACTCTTTTGATTATGAATCCCAGATTGACATTTAAATGAGTGTAATATATATATTGAACATATTTATACACCAACATTTTGGCACCGTTGTTGGGGAGTTGTAAATGGTAATAGGTAGCATTTTGAGTTTTTGATTGGTTTGATGAAGTATTGGATTGGATTTGAGGACGATATGAGGGTGGAGAGAAGATGGTAAGATGAGAGGTAAGAACCCGTGCATCCACTTTGGTGGGGTTGCTCCAAAGTTAGGTTGTCCTCCTACCTTTAATTAGGAATCTTCATTTTTTATTCATTTCATTTAAATTTATTTTATGAGTAGATATCGGGATAATAATGGTATATTTATTGCTCCTAAAATCTCAAAAAAGATAGAAAAGCAAACAACAAAAAGAACCCCCCCTTATACTAATTCATCAAAAAATCGTGCAAGAAAAATTCTCGGAGGAGAGAGCTCAAAGGCAGCAATTGCAACAACAACAAAGAACACTAAATCTGAAGCCATTGTTCAGATTGAAGACATAAGACAACAAGAAAGGGAGGAAGCACTGACGACCCCATCCAAAGGAGAAACTAGAAAAGAAACAGAGGTAGTAATAGAAGAGGTTGCATCTATTGTTGGAAGGCCACACAAAACCTTCGAACAACTAGAGATACCAAGAAACACAGTGGTGGAACCATCACTCGATGGAGAAACTTCACCACCTACCTACATGTTGTTTGGAGACATGGCAGAAGAAGAGGGAAACATAGCTAATGAAACAAAAACATTTGGATTCCCCATATTGGATATCACTAAAGATGTTTCT
>JASDQU010010951.1:74214-97252 GCA_032191745.1 Picea mariana | reverse complement strand
ATGGTTCATGAGCTTAGGGGAACACACCATTTTGTCTTGGGATGGTATGAAGGAGACCTTCCTCCAGAAATACCAAGATTACTGCAGACTTAGGGATTCTAGGAATGATATATTCAAAATGTAGCAATCAGAAGAAGAAAGCTTAGAAGACTACCTAGAAAGGTTCTTATACAATTACCAAAAGACTAAGCAATTTTTCTTAGACACAGCTACAGTTAGGGCTGTCTTTCTAAAGGGTGTCAGGGATGATTGCATTGAAGTGTTAAACCTCATGAGTTTTAGGGAGGTGTACCAAAATCCATTTGTAGACATAGTAGAGTATTGTAAAAGATACTCTCGCAGTTAAGCTAAAACGGGGAAAATCATAAGGAACCGTACCAACAGAATTGTTAAACCCACATCTGGAGGTGTCACTAGGATTGAACTGGGAAATCTATTAGAAAAATTTAAAACATATATCCTAAACACCATCAATTCCCAACTGAATACCATGAAAATTAAAATAAAACAATAGGAAGAAAATGTTGCATTAGCAATTTTCTGTCATCAGTGTAGGAGGAAACACCCCAAAAAGGAATGCCCCCTTAATGTTATTGAAATCTGTGGTCTCTGTGCAGAGGACCATCCTACTAACAAATTCCCTTCTCTACCCGGACTCAAGGCCATGTTCAAGGGAGGAGGAGAACCTGAGATTTCCTACCCCCTAGGAGACCATGGAGACAACAAAACCCCAGCATGTTTGCAGACCCAAATCAACATCAATACCCCCAACAACAATGGGTACCCCCCCATGTCTTACCCTCAGTGGTCAACACAAACCCAATGTTGGAAACAAGGGTGTAGAGGACCTATATATGGGAATGTTCCCTTCCAACCAACAAATTTTCCCAGCTATACACAATACCCTTCGAATATTTCACAGCTACTCCTGGGATTTAACCCCCCTGCCCTTCTTTCGCCCCCACAATTGCAACAAAAACTCACACTACCCATGAATCCAAATATGCAGCAACCAATGCAAGCTGCACCCATCCAAAACCCTCCTCGGCCTACCCCCATTCCTGCACAACCTATCCCTAACCCAAGTAACAGGCCAACACAACCTATACAAAATGTTGAAGTACAAACATTCCCTACATATGTAATAACACCAACTCCATTTAATGGAATTGAATTAAGATCAGGAAGGGTTGTAAACAAAAAAAATCCCACTATGGTCATCCAAGAAGAACAAGTACACAATCACACAAATCTAGAAGAACAAATAGATGGCCAAACAGTTCAAGGAGAAGAACAAATGACTAATCCATTGAATGAAGAAAGAAACACTGCGGTACAATAAGAAATTCCTTTTCCCAACTCCCTTGTAGCAGAAACACCTCATAAAATGAATCCTCCTTACCCAGAAAGAATGCTCGTAAAGAAAACTGAGGATCCTCTATAACATAATCTAGAGATTGAACGCCAGAACATATGTGTAAAGATCCCACTACTACATGCCATTAAAGACATACCTATCTATCCCAAAATTGTAAGGGACCTTTGCATTAAAAATCCAGGGAGAAAAAGGAAGGAAGCTTCTGTCATACGGGTGGTAGGTCAGTTATCAGAGTTTATAACAGAGATGCCATCTAAGTATAGTGATCTAGGGAACCCACTACAACTAGATCACCTAATACCAACAAAAACTATGTTGGAGCTTGCAGACAAATCCGTCATCACCCTAGTAGGGAGTTTAGATGACATAACATTTACATTGGATTCTTGGGAATACCCTGTGGATTTCTTAGTATTTCATCCCAAATCCCCCAAACCATAACATCCAATAGTACTCGGCCGACCTTGGTTGGCCACTGTCGATGCATTCACTAGCTTTCGATCTGGAGAAATGACGATCTCCAATGGCACTCAAAGTAAAAAATCATCCTTTTTCTCCCCGCCCAACCAACCACTGAATTTCTTCTCCGGTTGGAGAATCCCTATTGGAAGGAGGACTACACTCAACCCTTGCTGACACTTGAACAAGTGAAAGGAGTACAAGAGAAAACTAAATAACAAATATCAAGTCTATTCTTGGCTGACTCAGCATGCATCGATTATCCTCAATATTTCCCTAACTACACACACATATTTAGCCCCGAATTTCAAGAAATTTGGCATCTTCCCACTGCTACAGTAGCCACTGTTTCAAAAATAGAGGAAGGGAAAGAATCAGTTGTTCAAGTTGTTGAAATTAATCCTGGAAAGTCCTTATATATCAATGCTAGCCTAGAAACAGATCAGCAACAAAATTTGATACAAATGATTCAAGGGAAATCTGATGCTTTTGCATGGGATTACTCTGACATGAAAGGGATCCACCCAGACACCTATATGCATCATATTTACACTAACGATCAGATCAGACCTGTCAGGAAGCCTCAAATAAGAATGAACCCAACCTTGAAAGATATAGTAAAAGAAGACATCCAAAAAATCCTACAAGCCAATTTCATTTACCCTATATCAGATAGCAAGTGGGTCTCCCCATTAGTTATCGTACCAAATAAAAATGGGAAATGGAGGATTTGTGTGGACTTTCAAGAATTAAACAAGGCCACCTATAGGGACTACTTCCCTTTGCCTTTCATAGATCAAGTCTTCAACACTTTGTCTGGGAAGAGGTACTTTTCTTTCCTGGATGGGTTTAGTGGTTACAACCAAATACAAATTTCACCAGAAGATTAGGATAAGACCACATTCACCTGTCCTTTGGGAACCTATTCCTGTAGGGTTCTCCCCTTTGGGTTATGTAATGCCCCTACTACGTTTCAAAGGGTTGTCTTGGCTACTTTCTCCAATTTAACCAATGATTGTGTGGAAGTCTACATGGATGATTTCACGGTATATGGGGATGATTTCCAATAGGCATTGGATAATTTGGAGAAGGTACTGGTTAGGTGTAAAGAGACCAACCTCTCACTCAGTCATAAAAAATCGAGAATGCTTCTCAGGGAAGGAATTGTTCTAGGTCACCACATCTCTAGTACAGGAATAAGAGTGGACCCTGCCAAGATCGACATTATTTCCCAAATCAAGATCCCTAGCTCACAAAAGGAAATCAGAAGTTTCTTAGGGCATGCTGGCTACTATAGGAGGTTTATTCAAAATTTTACAAACCCAGCTACCCCCCTTTTCAAACTGCTAACAAAATATGTTGAATTATGTTGGGATGAGCAATGCCAAATCTCGTTTGAAATCTTAAAATCAAAACTTTCAAGTGCCCCTGCTTTGAGAGGTCCAAACTGGTCTCTTCCTTTCCATATTTGCACAAATGCCTCAGATAACGCTTTGGGAGATGTATTAGGACAAAGGGAAGGGAAAATTCCTTATGCTATATACTTTGTTATTAAGAACCTCTCACCTACTGAAGAAAACTATATTGTCACAAAAAAAGATTTTTTATCAGTAGTACATGCCATCAACAAGTTTAGACACTATATCACAGGATACGAAGTTTTTGTGCACACTGACCACTCAGCTATCAGATTTCTAATGAGCAAGCCTATTACAAATGCTAGAGTGACTAGATGGTTGTTGTTACTACATGAATTCAATATCACTATCATAGATAGGCCTAGGAGAGACAACTTGGTTGTTGATTTCTTGTCTAGACTTATTCATACAAGTGACAGTACTCCAGTAGATGATGCTTTTCCAGATGAGAATTTATTTTCCATTTCTACTTACACCCCTTGATATGCAGACGTAGCCAACTACCTGGTAACCAGGAAGCTGCCTCAAAGTATGAAATCCACAGGAAAAAAAAGAATTATTCAGCTAAGTTCCAACTATATGTGGCATGAGGATACCCTATACCGAACTAGACCTAATTTGGTAATCAAAAGATGTGTTCAGGAAGACGAAATGGAGAATATCTTCAGATCCTTCCATGATGGCCCATGTGGAGGCCATTTTTCTGACAAAAGGATAACTTAAAAGATTCTACAGTCTGGCTATTATTGGCCAACCATATTCAAGGATGAAAATAAATATGTGGCCAACTGCGATGATTGCTAAAGAATGGGAAAACCTACAGTAGTCGACGAAATGCCACTCCAAGCCCAAGTAGTGATCAAAACCTTTGAAAAATGGGCCTTAGATTTTGTAGGACCTATCAATCCCATGTCCCGCAAGAGAAAGTACATATTATTTTGCACAGACTATGTAACAAAATGGGTAGAAGCCAAGGCTTTGTATTCAGCCAATGAACAATCTGTCGTAGACTTTCTCTTTGAGAAAATATTCACTCGTTTCAGGGTTCCTCGGGAAATAGTCACTAACCAAGGGACATAATTCACCTCAAATTTGGTCAAGGATCTTACCGAATAGTAAAATATCAAACACAGAAATTCTTCACCCTATCACCCCCAAGCCAATGGCCAAGTGGAATCGACCAACAAAGTGATAGAGGCCATCCTCACTAAGACTGTTCAGTTGCATCACAAAGACTGGGCTGATAGGTTTCCTGAAGCCTTGTGGGCCTATAGGACAGCTTGGAGAAATACAACAAGCCATACACCTTATGAGTTGGTGTATGGGAAACAGGTACTACTTCCCATAGAGTTTCAAGTAAAAACCTTCAAAACTGCCATGCAATTAGGGATGGACCTGAACGAAGCTAAAAAATAGAGGCTATTACAATTAAATGAGATTGATGAGATAAGATAGGATGCTCTACAAAGAACCACCCTGATACAAGAGCAAAGGACCAAATGGCATGACAAGTACATTAAAAATAAGTTCTTCCAGTCAAGTGATTGGGCCCTCCTATATGATAGCAGATTCAAAAATTTTAAAGGTAAATAGTCTACCAGATGGATGGGGCCCTATGAAGTTGATACAGTTTATGACAATGGTTCAGTAAGGATAAACACCATTGATAAAAATCATATTTCCTTTGTTGTAAATGGGCATCGACTGAAGGTTTATCATAAGCCTCTGTCAAAAGAGGATTTCATCAAAAATGTTTTTCAGAGTTCCAAAATGCAACTGGTAAGAAAGAAGGTTTCCCCACCTGTTGACCTACCATAGTAAGTTTAATTGCGTAAATTCATCTTCTCTACATAGGTGTGTCATTAGATAAAGTCTCTCTTTTATTTTTCTAATATAACTAATAAAAATAAAACAAAAGTTGGTTGTGTTCCCATGTAGACAAACAAATAAGGAGGGCATCTACCAGCTGGAGTCCTCTTTAAGTTTTTCAAACTCCTTAAAACTAAAAACATTGGCAAGCAGGAATTGGCCCGAGCTCGATAAAAAACCATGGGACAGTATAAAGAGTTTCCTTTAAGTTTTTCAGACTCTTTAAAATTGAAAACATCGACGAGTAGGAACTGGCCCGGGCTCGATAAAAATCCACGGGATAGTATAGAGAGTTTCCTTTAAGTTTTTCAGACTCTATAAAATGGAAAATACAGGCGAGCATTTACTAATCCGGGCTCGACAAAAATCCACATAAAATTAGTAGTTAGGATTATTATTGTTATTTTTGTAATAAAAGAGGAAATGCCAGTAGAAGCCGTGATCACCTTGGTTCCAAAAGAAAAGGGGTTTTTTCATCTCAGTAACTGGTCGTTGTAGAATACCCTCCTGTTACAGAGATTTCTTGCATTATTCCTCTACAAACTTTTGGTAACTACATGGTTTTTCAATCAAATTTGATCACAGAACACCAGTTATTCCTACAAATCACTGCCACCAGAGTCTGTGTCAAATATTTTTTTTAGCACCAGAAAATAATGTTCATCTCTGTGCTTATCTGGTACCAATGATCACCTCTATGTTCATATGGTACCAAGGGCCACCCCTGCACTAAATCATCTTGTTATGCTTATACGGTACCGGATCCTATCCGGTATTAAAGGAGGGACCCTGCGTTATTCTGGTACTAATTACAAACTCTACACACAGGTGATCCCTTACTAGTTTCAATGCTGCACACAAGTGAATTGATACTTAGATGATCCAGTACTGGTAAGGATGTGACTGGTACCTCTCATCATATTTCCAAGTTGTTGTTCAATTATTAGTGCAAGGACATACAGATTCAACATTTTTTTTCGTTTTATTTTAAGGAATTAGACTAAATATGCATTTAAAAACATCTGGTTGCTCTCGGATCATGACATACCCTTTCTTTCATGAACCTTTGAAAAATCTTTGACCACAGTTTCACAAGAGAAGTTGTCCCTGTCCCTTGAAATATTAAGAGTGCAAGGTCATGATGTCTCTTACCAGATTAAACTCATACTCCCTCTGTCTATTCGGTAACTAAATCACATAAACTTATGATGTTCTAACTTACAATATGAAATGACACAAACCATGTCTCTAAGCATATCGAATAATAATCCCAGTCGATTCTACACTCATGAGTCCTGATCATAACGACCACACCTTTCCATGAATATTGTCCGACATCAAATTTCCCATGAGTCTGTAAGCCATTAGTGGATCCAACCTGCCTCACCATATCATTATGATTATCGATGTGACCATTGTAATCTACACTTCCATCTATAAACGCTCCTCTAGATGGCTCTGCCATCTAGATGAATGTTATTTATCGTTGTTGTCACACCATCTACAAACATCCCGTGCCTTCGTATCCTTTTCATATTTTCCCCCGTCCGGTACTCTATCATAGCCTATGCTTATCTGGTACTCAACCCTTGATCCTCTGTCTACGCCTCATTCGCCCAAGAGAATTGTTTAAGCTAGCATGCGTTTCGAGATGCATGAACCCATATTTCAATTATACAGAGAGACAACAGAATATCAGGCTTGCAAGGAGAAATATGAACAGGAAGGGTGGGTGCCATTTTTGGAGAAATTTAAAGGCCATCATGAGGGAATTTCTCTTGCCTTTGCACAGACATATGATGGAGGAAGTGTGTAGTTTGGAGACATAAAGATAAAAATTACATAAGCCACTATATCAAAAGCTACAGGTCTTCCCATGGCTGGAGAAGGATACTTCAAGAGGGTGATCATTGACAGGAAACTCTGTCAGAAATTCCTCAAATCAGAGCATCAAGACCCTGATTGGACCAAGGGAGTCCCATGAAGCTACGTTAAAGAGGAATATTGGATGATGCTCATAAGTCTGCAAAAATTACTCACCTGTGAAGGAAGGTATGCAGTGACCTTCATTTATGATTTGAATCTCTTATCACATTTCGAAGGAGGACCAAAAATTAATTTTCCCCACTTCCTATGGATGAGTTTAAATAAGATGGCAAGAGGGGTGAGGTCAGTTTCCAAGAAACCAGAAACTAGCCTTCATCACCATGGTTTAATCAAACTTTTGGTTGTTCATGCTTTAAGGACACAAGGTGGTAGTTGGAAACAATTACTCCAACATAATTTTTCTCAAGGAATATCCAAATTTGTTGAGGTACAAGAGGTAGGGATACACAGTGAGGGTTCAAGAAGAAAGGAAAATAAAGATAGAAGAATGACATCAAGAAGCAAAGTGGGCACTGTCACACCCATCTCATCTCATCCCATTGAGAAATCAGCGACAAAAAATTCTTTCGTAGGGGAATCTACTACATCGAGGAAGAGGAGAGCCACCCAATCCCAGAAAATGAGCCCTACCTCGATTCAAAAGGATAAAAGAAAAAAGGAAGACTCTGAGATAGGAGGATGATAAGACAACGTTCCTAAATCATCCATGGAGGTGTCATTAGAACCATCCATCCAAGTAGAGAAGACCCCTGACATCAACTTACAACGCAAGAAAAGGTCTACACAGTCTAGCTCAGTATTGCACCCTAAAGACCAACTATCACGAAGTAAGAAACAAAAGAAAGAGGAAATATATCAACAAGAGATTTCACGTAAGGAAACTGTCAAACCCCCTCTGGAATACCCTAAAGAATTGAAAAATATTCTGGAGGAATTTATTCGGTCTTCCCAAGAACTGGGTGGTGAATTGAAAGAAACTTTTAAGGTGGCAAGTGGAAATAAAAAGAAGCTCAAAAAAGAGAAGCCACAGATTCCAGAACCTACGCCTCAATATTCTAGGGTAGAAACACAGGCTGGTCAGCAGAAGAAAACCCCAAAATTCACAACTCAAGGCTTCTAGATTGGGATCAAATCAACACAAAAGAAAAATGTGGCCAGGCCCACCACTGGTGTTAAGATTAAGAAAAGAAAATTGTTTGAGTAAACTCCTACCCCTATCAGTAAATCTAAGAAAGTCTCGCTACCTACACGAAGGACCACTAGAAGCATGGCCAAATAAGTGATACTTCCAAATATACCTTCTCTTCAAGGGGAACCTATGGATATTACAAGTTCTCCAGAAAGAGGAAGTGTTTGTGGGGTTACAACAATAAGTGAGACAGAAGGGTTGGTAATAGAGACATTGAGGGGTTTGAGAAAATAAAAAGAATCCCGAGAGGAGGAGACTAAGGAAGTAATCACACCTAGACTAGAAAAATCCCTCAGCAAACGAAAATTGATAGCAAAAGTTGAAAGGATGAAGCAAGAAGTTGAAGAGTACAAGGTATTGGATAGGCATATCAAGGAAGAGAATGCACAATTGAAGGAACAACATGCAAAGGTCTCTACCAAAATCAACAAGGTCCTACGATTGATCCAATATACTAGGGTGATCAATAAGGAATTAAGGAGTGAAGTTTTTGGTTTTAACATCCTGCAACCTGAGAAATAACAGAGAAGGATCCAGCTTCGTAGAATTTTTGGGTATCAGTTTTGATAATGTTGCATGAGGACATGCAACACCTTCAACATGGGGTAAATGTTGAGTTCCTCTCTTGACATAAATAATCCCCTATCTTACCTTGTATCTAAGACTTTTTGCCTATGCTATGAGCCTATACTTGACTATTTCCCCCCAACACACATACCTAATGACCGTCTTCATGATCATAAGAGGTAATTGATGATTTAAAGTATGTTTTGTTTAACGTTCTTGGATTAATTCGATTAAAGTGTTCTATTTGTATATTCCTAATAGTTTGACTCATGAGCAGCTTATCCGGTACTTGTGCTATTCTGGTACTGCCAGAAATCATGTAATCTGGCACCAAAGCTATTACGGTACCCAAGGTAGTTTTGATCTGGTACTATGTTCCGTATCCATTCTGGTACTGTCTGCTCTACGTCCATTCCGTTACCAGACTCACGACTGTGTGTATTCCAGTACCAAAACCTGTTTTTCCATAATGCGTCAGTTGTACCAGTAGGGTGGTGAATATTTGGAGAAGGCAATTGAACAGAAGCTCCCAAATCAGTTTTCCATAATACAAGAGACTCCATCGCTCATGCACTTTGTGTCATGAGGATGGAATCGATTCCTAGAAATTCAATGTACATATCAATTGTAAAATCTCTGAAACTACTTAATGATTATCCATAGATATTGATAGTATCAGCTTACCTTATATAAGGAATGTTGCATAGATGATAGTTAGTGAATAATAGGGAATGTAACGAAGTATGCTATCAGAACCAGATGATACCTATCATTTTCATGTATGAAGTAAAAGACTGTAGATCCAATTTACCAGTTGAATTAATGCAAAAGATATTTTATGTCAATTCTTGAATGTGAGTGGAAAGATTTAGTCTGTTACTTTCTTAAGAGGTTCCTTGTTGGTTTGGCAAGGGCCCACCTCCCCAACCAAGGTAAACCTCCTTGTATACGTTCTGTGTGTTTGTGTGGATATTTTACAGCAGTGTGTGTGTGTGTGATTGATCTTTAATTTATTTTCAGAGTTCAACATTGAGTTAATCGTTTTGGATTGGTGTGAATAAGCAGGTGCTAGATCGAATAGATACTTCATTCTCAGATGTTGAATATGGCCATTTAATTATTTGAAGCATGGACTGATATCTTGAGTTTATGATTGCAGTAGCTTTAGTATATCAAGGAATCATAAGACTTTATATCTCATCTTCATGCTCTGCAATAAAGTCTCTCAGTTATACTAGATATTCCTTGTGCTGGTTTGATTGAATTCCATGAAGCTGGAGTTGGTTTTGATTTCAAGAGTGATTGGAATTGATTGCTAGTTACTGTTTTGATTGCTATAGGAGACAAGCTTCTTAAGTTCATCCCTTTAATTCATGAGCTTGAAATGAACAGACTTAGGTAGGTTACCTGTTCTCAGCACATATAGTGTAACAACTATTTTGATTGTGAATCCTGGATTGACATTTAAATGAGTGTAAGATATATATTGAACATATTTATACACCAACACTAAGTTTGCATAGTGCAAGGGAGGTATTTTTGCGCGTAGGTTGGGGGTCATTTTTATCCCACTTGCAGGGCCACGACGATGGCATCTCAATGCAATTTTCCCTCAATTTTGATGGGAATACAACGTGCATGGCATCTCTCACCTTTGGTGTCTCAAAGGAATCCATAGTTGCATCCGTGAAGCTTCCAAGAGTGGGAGATAGATGGTTTAAAAACCACCAGTTGTTGCTATCAAGCTATAACAGGGTTTTTAAACCAGAATTTTAGAACATCTCTAGAGTTAAAGGATACTCCAAGGAGTGGATAAAATAGGATCTAATCAACCATCTCATAGTCATCACCAGGTTGATCACATGTGAAGTTATATATTACACTTTTAAACCCTGTCACTTTCGATTGTTAGCTCACTTTCAGTTCAATAAACCATTGAACTTCCCCTTCTACTTTTTAACGAGCTTGGAGAAGATGTCCTCTCAAGTGAGGAATAATGTAACCAACCCCCACAACAGCCTCTTTAACCATGTCCTAATCAAACTCCTTGTATTAGCTGAATTATAAAAACAGAGGCAAACTTGGGATACATTCATTTATCAATTTGCAAAACCTCACTTGACAATCAAGACTAGCAAAAAGACATTGGATCGAAGGACTATTTCTCCATCCAAACCCCACTCTCCAAAGACTCCAAACCCTCCTGCAAAAGCCATTTCTTTACCGGAACAAAAATTCAAGAAGCTTGTTGAAACTCTTGCATCCTCATCGAGCAAACAGAGAAAGAAGCTTATTGTTAACCCCCTCATGCCTTCAATATCTCTTGATCCTACACCCAAAAAGCTCCAAGAAGTAATTCAACAAGACTTTCCTATAGTTCCCACAAATAGGAGATGAGATAATCTATTTAATAAAGGATCCTTTCGAAAGAGTACCTAGAGCACAAGAGGAAATCCTTATGGAAAACCCTTGACTACTTCAGACCCTATCCAAGTATCCTCTGATCTCAAAATCCCTCACAAAAGTCTTAGGGAAGTGTCTGCAGATGAGTTGGAGCTTCATAGTAAGAAAAAATCCAAACCTACTTCTCCTCATCAACCCCCTATTACTCCTACCTCACAGATGCCTACCCCATATCCTAAGAATGACAGACACTCTACATATTTCAAAGGATCTAAAACTTCCTCTGAGATAATTGATCCTGCTCCAGCCATTAAGAAGCTACAAAAAAATAATTTTCAGCTGCTGCAATAGTTGGAAGATAGGAAGACTATGGACACACATATTCACCATGATAATGAAGTCCTCCAAGAAAAGGTGAATTCCCTTCAAATGTTGGTTGATGAGATGACCAAAGCCAACCACAACCTCAGGGCACAATTAAAGAAACACAAGAGGCACAAGACCAAATCTTCACGACAATAAGGAGAAGCTTCTAAAGATGATCCTCCTCAAGAAGATTAGTCATGAGGGGAAATTTATTTTTGTTTGTAGTGGGACCTACAAAATATTAGGTGTGGGGGTAATGTTGCGCCTGTGATATGATTGATTTAATGACGTTAATTAGATCCTTTTTGGCCAAATATGTATATGCGTTTTCCTGTTTTGAAAAGTTTTGAAGAGATTTTGTGTCAAATCGCTATGATTCATACCAGGTATGCGTGATTCATGTTTTATGATGGTTTTGAGTGTAATTCAACATGTTTTTATGAATCCAGGAAAATAATTCGCATTTTGTGTGTCACAGGGAAAAATCACAGCTCTTTTTGGCATCTGACACTCCGTCTGGTATTCCATCCGGTACTTAGTCTGGTACTCCATTTGGCACTCCGTTCGACACTCTGTCCTGCACAAAAACCATGGGTGATTTGGTGTTTATCATATCAATGGCTAGCGATGGGAGAATCAGAGACATGGGTTTTTCTAATGCTCGTGGCCTCCAACTACTAAGCATTTGACAACTCAATTTGGGTTGTTATGCTAGGCTATTATTGGCTTGCCTTATTTCTAGAAGCCACCGACAGTTAGGGCACATTAAAAGAAATTTGTTGTTTTTAGAGAAGGTCGACCCTTCCAGTGGTCAACCTCTCATCTTGTAAGCCTGTAAATACCACTTCAGTGGTCAGACATATAGTGTTAGAGATAAAAAGATAGTTCAACTCTGTTTTTCTATTTTCATATACATTTTTCTAAAACCATGTAAAGATAGTGTTTTTTATTTTAATGTTGAATTCGTGTTATTGAGCTCGTGGTTCTCCTTTGAATATTATCCATGACTTGCTGGGGGGCCCACCAGCAGTCTGGATGAATATCCAATTAGTTTTCTTGTGCATTGAATAGTGTAGTTGTCATTTTATTCATTTCCTGTACATGAGTTTTTCATTATGCTTCTTTACTATATAAATTGTTGTTTATAACTTAAGTGTTTTAGTTTCTTTTGCAGGTTATTATGAAGGATCGTGTTAATATGAACAAACTTTTTAATTAGTAGCAACTAGCTTGCAAGACTAGATGCTAACCCTGTGTATAATTAGATGATAGCTAGGTTTTCTTTATGTTGAAATAGAGTATAAAAACAGAGTTTAAAACCGATTTTTTATTTTATGATTTCCTTGACAAGGTTTCAGTGGATGGATAGTTATTAGTTTTTAACTTTCAATTCTAGTTTGGCTATCTAGTTGATACTTATTTTTGCTTATTTAAATTGTCATTTAGTTTTCTCATTCAATTTCTTGTCCTATGCTGAAATAATATTTAATTTACGTTTTATGAGTATTTCCTCTTTTGCAATTTGAATTGTTAAAATGGGACTAGTTTAGTTTATCTTATGCAATTTCCTTTTTAGATCTAGGTTGCAATTTTAATTCAAAGTTGATTATTGAGTTAACTTTCCAGTTATAAATCTAAGTAGTATGAATTTTCTTAATTAGTATAGAATGCAATTGGATTTACTAGAATAGTGTTTTTTATACTGTTGATGATTAATGCATGATTGAATAATCACATGGACATGCAGAATAGTTGATGTTACTTAATGGCTAAGTTCTCACTGGATTTTCTAATTCACACTTTTCACATTGCTATCGAAGTCAATATCAAGTTTATCCCTCTTGAATTATCATTAATTGTTAAGTGCCAATGTGATATCATAAGACACCAGAGACATAACCATCAACATTATATTTGAGTTTCCTTACTTTTATAGATTAGAGGATAGTTTCCTTTGTTTTTAGAGAATAGTCTTGTTGCTTTGGTAGATTAAAGAATAGTTTCCTTATCGTAGAATATAGAGTAGTTGTTGATGCTTTGAATTTAGTAGATTAAGATTTCCTTTTATAAATTAGAAGTAATTATGAAGTTTAATTTAAGAATATAGTTCACTTGCTTATTAGTTTGATTAGTTGTTTATTGAGTAATTTAGATTAGTTTACTTGTTGTAGAAGTTATCATAGGTTAGTTAGTTGTTTTCTTGCTTGTTTACTTGCTTTAATAGGGTAGTTTCTTGCTTGTCTATTTTTCTTTGATAGGGTAGTTGCTTGTCTATTTTACTTGCTTTCATAGGATAGTTTCTTATTGAATTTGAATAGGTTAATTAAAGTAGTTTGTTGTTGTTATTGCTTATTAGGTAGATAGTTTGATTTTGCTTATTGTCATGATTAAGTTAATTTGCTTTAAGTAGGGTTTTCATTTTCTTTCTTAGGACTATCCATCGATCCTTTGTTCAAAAGTTACTTAGGATAAATAGTTTAAGTTTCTTAGTAGGGTTTGATCATTAATCGTCTTTTCTTAAGTAGATTATCCCTTAGATAGCCCATTTTCTTAGTTAGACTATACTACCTCTAGCCTTTCTGCCTTGGCACATATAGTGCTATAACTCTAAGTTTACTTACCCCAAGTTGAAAATTTAATTGAGGGTTTTTAGTGTATTTTTAGTGCATATAGAACACCCATCAATGACCCTGAGACCACACTTCTACAACCTTGAGAATACCAGGGAAATCCTTAAGAAGGTGATCACCCTTACGAATCGTACAAGGGAATTTGGGTTTGTGATGTGTCATGATAGACTTGTTGACATTATCAACACTCATAGCATGATGAATGATAGCTAGTTGATCACTTCCAACATGTCCTGCAGTGGTTGGAAGTCCCCCCCCTAGCTTATTTTTCTTCTTCTTCTTATCTACCTAGTTACTAGCTACATAGATTTCACTAGGTAGGGAGGAATAATAGAAAGAAGAACCTACGAGTGAAGAAGGAAGAGGATTGAGAGGAGGTTGATGGTCCTGGGGTGGGGTACATGCATACAAATCACTAGGAGAATTTACGTTCATCAGAGTGGAAAAAAACCAAACCGGTAACCCAATAGTGAGTCGAGGAAGAGTCAAAGTAGAGATATAAGGAGGACCAACATGTCCCATAGAAGGAGAAATAAACGATATCCTAAGAAAAGGGGTCCCTTCATTGGTAGTTCCAGGAATTGGCACCATAGGCAAAGACTCAATCCTAAGGGATATCTAGGGAAAACAAACAACACATGCTAAAAAATATAGGAAGCAAACCAAATAAACAAACCCTTTCACAATGAAGTGCTAGTTGGTGATGAAATCCAATGTCGCAGGATCAAAGTGAGAATGGGTTAGGATAGAGTGGGTTGATCAGTTACATTGGAAAACTACTTAACGAAATTACACTTTGGTGCAATTTCCCTCACGGTCTATCAGTGGGTTACCCTCTAAGGAGCCTGAGTGAGTTTCACCAATGTCTTACCCAGGTATAGCAAAGAATCCCCTTCATCATCAATTTGTATATGAACCCTAAAGATAAAGGCCACTAAGTTTACCAAGTCACGGTCAGACTTTGGGCAGTTACATTCAACAGTCGGGTCTGAATGTATGGGAAGGATATCAAGTCTGGATCTCTTCAAGAGAAATGAAGACAAGTGGATTGGTAAGACTCCAACGGACCCCAAATGGATTCAGAGTTCATGAAGCACCGATACCAAATGAAACCAGTGGTTTCTCAAGAAAAAAACCCAATATACACTTGTTCCTCTACAATTGGTTGAGCCTCAGAGGGGTAATATTCATTTCTCTCCCACACGCGACCTCGTGTTTATCCCCTGTGTGAGAGGGGGGTCCTGACTATTCTTATACGGAAATTAAATTTTCTCTCCCTATCACAGGATTCTTTTTTTTTTATGGATTTGGAAATTTACTCTCAACACCTATTCCAAATCCCTACACTTAAGTTAATGTAGGTTTGTAGAGTCCCTAGAAAGAAAATTTTCTAGATAGATTTTAATTAGTGTTTTGATTACTAGGTTGTTGTTTACTCAAGGATATTGAAGAAAAAATGATGGTGTTCATGACTTTGACTCCAAGAGAGTGAAACACAATGAGATGAAATTATTTTTGTTCGATGAACTCTATGTATGGTAAGGACAATAGTCTTTTTCCATTCCCAAATGCATAAACCCAATGCAGTTTACCAAACAAAACTTTGAATGCAATCAATTTCTTGTTCGTTTGATTATAAATGCAATGAATCTAAATCAAATGCAAGTTCTTTCTACTTCCTTAATTTCAATGCAAGAATATGATGCAAATACAAAGGGATATGGAGTAAAAGGGTTGAACAAGAAATGCACTTAAAATAGTGACAAGACTCAAAGAACACAAACAATGAAAATGAGAAAGAGGAAATCACTCAACAATCCTTAAAGATGAACAACAAGAAATAAGTATTCAAGCTAGGTTGTGATACAAAAAATAATATCAATCATTCAAAAGAGAGATATGTTCTAAATAAGATTGAATATAAACTCAAGACCAAACAAACCTTTGCAGACTCTTCCAATCAATCAGATAATCGAAAGATCACAAGACAAATACCAAACTAGTGAAAAGAAAGGTGTATTGATATCACAATGCAAAAGAGGTTTTCATGCTCAAAAAAGGTAAAAATGAGTGATAAACATGAAATCCTCAATCCAAACAAAGTCAAAGATAACCAGGAATCTGTGGGGTAAAATCCCCTCAAAATTAGACTAAGAAAGATCAAGTAGAAGGAGGAAAAATCACCAAAACAAGGGAAGTGGTGCCCCTGTCCTCAAGGAGACAACGCTAGTTAGGTGAGTGGTGCCTTGTGGTATTATTTAGGGGAGCATTATTCAGATAAGTGGTTCCCTATGGAAGTCTTGTGGGGAGTGTCGACCAGGTAGGTGGCGCCATGGTGTGAACTGTAGGGGAGTGCCACCCTTCTAAAAGGTTCAAAAAACTTCTCTAAAAGGATAAAACTCAGGAAACTCAATCAATGAATCTGTGATATATTTATTTAATAGGAGGGAATGGGAATTAGATCAAAATCAAGCAACAAAAAAGATCTATTGATAGGAAAAGGATTAATACGAGCCAAGGAAAGACTAGTCAAAGTCCCTCCCCAGTGGAGTTGCCAATTTTTGTTATGGAATATTTCCCATGGGAAAGGTGAAATATCCCTTGGATTACACACCCCTATACCAATATAGAAACACTACAAGTGAACACTAACATCCCTTTGAACTCATTTTAACCAATCTGAAAGCGAGAGGGAGAAAGGACATCATGTACCTCTTTTTGAATTTTTTCCTCGTTTCTTCTAATCCGAGCTTGATCTCCAAAATACTTGGTAGAACATGGTACATGAAATAGGTAGAAAAGAGAAACGATTATATCCTAGTATAGTTGATTAGGCCAAACAAATTCATATATGAAGATTGAAGGAAAAATAGACAAGCACATGCAAGAATACACAAGCTTGAAGGAAGTAGGCCAAGTATATTCAAATAATAACCAAAAGGAGAATACTTATAGACCACAATTGATGTAGAAGAAACCTCTCCAAGCTCTCCTTGTCTATACCTTTCACGAATCTACCAAGATCAAAATGATGATACTCTGATTGATTACTTCCTCCCTTCACCTTGAAAATCCCTCAATATATAGGCTTGAGAGGCACAAAAACCATGAGAAAATGAGGGATATGGTTGAGGATATGGCTCCTTGATCTTGGGATCTGATCCTAGGATGAATCCCAAACATGAGGGTTGAACATAACCAGCCCCATCTCAAGAGTTGGCCCATAGATTATGGTGGAGGAGATTCTCCCTTTCTCTAAACAAGAATGGTGCTCCCCTAATGAGAGACAAGGTGCCACCCTAGCAGTGTCCCTCCCCTAGTATGGTAGAGGGGGCACCATGTCACTCCCCCATGATGGACAGAGGGGGTGCCACCCTTCATAAATGCTAAAAAATGGGTTGAATTTTCCAAGGAAAAAGTGTGTTTTGACCTAGAAATGTTGGGTTTCCTCCTCCCATATGACTTAGGGGTCACGAACAACTGTTTTAATGGTATCAAGGGGTGGAGACACCTCCAAAATTGAAAGTGACACTTGGGAAGGTGCATACAACAATTGCAAAAGTCCATGTGACACTTACCGAGGTGCGTATGTTACTTTGTGACACTTGCGACACTTAGGGTGTGAAACTCAAGTGTGACATTTTGATGTGTAACTGTGGAGAAACTTGTAATTGCTTGAGTGCTGACTAGTTTGGGAAGCTGAGAGTCACTCTAGAACCCATCCTTGTGGATTCATATCCTTGGCTTGGGGGTGACCTACAATTGAAACTTGGAACAATAGTGTCTAAGGTTGGGTGGAACGTCTTTAGTCTACAACTAGTTGGCGATTGGTTTTTTTTAAGATAAGTTCTCTCTGTCATGGTTTCTTTTGCTTGAACATATATTTCCATTGTGTATTAATTATTATCTCTGATATATGTACATTTAATGTGACTACTTGTTGGTTATTGTTGTGCATGCCATGTTTAATTATTCTTTTCAAGTCTAGCATGAATCTTGATCATTTCATGTGTTGTTATTGCATTTATTTAATGTGGTTTTATCATTTAAATTCCATCAAAATTCGAACAAATTTATAGAAGGGAGACTTTGTAGTAGTGAAACCCAGCCTACTGGTGACTAGGTACATTGCACCACCTCAACTCCTGCCTTCATCCTCCAATACAGGACTTTCATGTCCCGACAATAGAACCATTTGTTGGGTCATCTCATGTTTGTGCACATCCTTCTTAACATTGGTGTTTTATTCCCAGGATTCATCTAGAGTTGACCAACAAAAACCCCAAAGCATTGACATATCAATATTTAGCCAAGGTCGAAGAAGGTCTCACCTGAGACACAATGAGGATCACATAGACCATCTAGTCTTGTGACAGGGATGAAGGACTACATACACATGGATCCATCTTGGATAACATTCATACACTCCATTAACAACAACTTACTATTATCAATATAAAAATAATACACAAACATACCCAAATAACACACGAGTGACACACAATAGATCATAATTGCTACAACTTTATTAATCTTTCCATTCCATTGAACACAAGCATACATTAAACAAACTATATTTGACAACAATAGAGTTTATGTTCTCTTTAGATAACTCCCTAGAATTATAACATATTGTTCCATGCACATCCTTCTAGACCTCAGACGTATGAAAAACTCAGACTTTATTTAAAAGAATTACAACATTACACTACTAAAAATGCTCAGAGTGAGCTCTGGACAATCAACAACTAACAACAACAACTTAGTGAATCCCTTGATTGACTAACTCTATTTCTGATGTTGTTTCTTCCTTTTATATTTTTCTCTACTTGGGATCTCTCTCTCTTTCAACTCTGCTCCACCCGCTCTATTGACAAATTGCCTCACATCCTTTTGGCACCTACCTACAATCTACATAGCCTTTTTGGAATCATGGTGATCCTAACTACCTAGCCAACTGTAATATCCCTAAGGCCGAACCCAATTGAAAATGTAAATATAAATGTACATAAGTTGGTGAGCTGATTTGATATCATTTTGGTATGAACATTCCATGGTGTAGCGCATGCAGGTACTGCAAAGTAAAATGAAGAAGTGTGCACATTCTGGGATACCGCGTGCAACATCTTAAGTGTGTGTGATGTAGAGTCTAGGAAGCCTTGTGTATCTGATATGTTTTATAGGCTGGTGAGCCAGTATTATAAGCTAGGATGCTTATATTTTGATTAGGCTGAAGAGCCTAGATTTTAAATTCCAATGCGCCTATTTTTGTACATATCTCATATTTAATATAAAATACATCATTGCGCACAGACCGACCATGATAAACGAGATGGGGGACTAAACAGCACTGGCTAGGGAAAGGGAAGGGGCTAAGTTAAGGAATATTATATTAATATTTATTAAATCATAAAGTATGGATAATTATGTTATCCTAAGTTCTAAGTTGGGGCCAAGTGGGCCAAACTAGCTTCCAACATGACAAGTGTCAAGTTGGGGGCATGCACACATATTGTTGGGACTTAGCTCATTTTGGTATCTTCGCTATCATTCAGACCATCATCTTTCCCTGATTCCTCTATCACTGAGATATACAGTCAATCATCCATGAATATTGGCAGCCATTGAGCGATCCATTATATCTTCATGACTTTACCTGAACCTGTATCTAGATCCTTATGTTGGGTAACTGTTAGCTTGGGAGTGGGATTGAATAGGTGGGTTGTCAGGATCATGGGATATTGAGAAGGCGGGTTGTCAGGCCCGTGAGAAATTCTTTGGGTGAGAGAATTGTTGGGGATTGATTTCCTGAATGTGCTGAACTACAACTGCAGGGCTTTGAGACTTCCTATCCGACCTGTTGTTGAAGCCCTGGAAGGGAAGTGGGGCAGCCGAGGGACTTTTGAGCAGAGAAGGGGCACACTTCCTTGGGTGGGATAGGCATGTGTGGAATGAGGGATTGTAGGTTATTAGTTGAGTGAGCACCTGAGACAGAGTCTTTCCTGTTGTTCATGAGCCTTTAGCCTGGTTAGGAACCCCTTTACTTGGGTGGAGTTTAGTCCTAGCTTGGGGGTGACTGAATGTTGAGAGTGATGAACAGTGTGGTCTAAGGCTGGGAGGTTTGTGGAAGGTCTGCATGTAGTTGGTGTTATTCTCACAAAGATAAGTGCCAATTGTGTGATTAATTTACATGTTGCATTGTTATTCACATGTTATTTTTATGGGTTTATCCTATGTGTGGTTATAGTTGTCTGTATGCTTATGGATATTGCATGTATATGCTACATGTATATGTTTACTTCTATTTCAGTGTGAATTCATGCATTTACACAGTGTATTTGTCTATTCATGTTTTATATATATTAAGATTCCGCAAGAGTTCTGTGTGTGCATATGTTTTAATTGCATGTAGTTAGAAAATTATATGAGACATAACTTAGTTAGGATGCTAAGTATGTTACAGTACATTCTGCATAGAGAATGGATGTGTGTTTGATAAGTGGTCATTGGACCCAAAGTTCAGGTGGGAATTGTGTTTGGAAGAACTGATTTTTGGACCTTAGAATGTTCCTGAGTGCCAAGGAGTTACTTGGCTGTGTTACAAAGCTCAGGAGGAGTAGTGGTATTATAAAACCATAGTTGGTGTGGTATTTGACCACAGAGAGAGAGAGAGAGAAAGAGAGCTCAATGCATGAAGTGTTGGAGCCATTGGATCTGATCGGGAGGAAAGGAGATCCCTCACAACCATCAAATCTGGAGAAGGTGAAGGAGAGTTATCCTAGAAGCCTTTCGGGGATTCGACTATTGGGAAAAACAATATGTGTTGATGCACGAACTCCCAATACCTGAAACTATGAATTACCGATATGATATACATTGTAGATCAGAGGAAGAAAACTTGACCGTTGGATCAAGTAGAAAGTAAGTCACAATTTCACGATTTCGACTATTGGGAAAAGAGAGATGTGCTGATGCACAAACTCCCGAAACCCGAACTCCCAAAAAGAAAGGTGAACATGGTAGGACCCGATGACATCGCCGTAGGTGACATGGACCCTCCTGAGCATGCCACGTGCCATTGTGGTTGTGGGAGACAACTGTGCTATGTGGGCCCAGAGGGTAAAGTAAATCGCAATTTCAAATGTTGGAAGATTGGGAGGAAACAAGTGTGGGAACTCCCGAGGTCTGAAACCCCGAAAATTTGAGTCTCGAAGTCCTAAAAAATTTGATGATGGAAAGACCACAGTGGATTTCATCCATAGGAGGATGAGTAAACGTGGACCATTGATCCACTCGATTTCACGAATTTGGTAATCGAAACTCCGGGAGATAGTTGTGTGTGCCTTGAAACACTCTAAACGTTGAAAGCCCGAGTAGCACCTAGTAGTTTAGCGTTTGGTCACAACCCATGATCGCATGGGTTAGGGACTAAGAAAGAGGGGGCTACCACCCAAAAGTTACAGAGCTGAGCAGAGCTCAGAAAATTCATGAAATTGAAACATTTTCTTAAATCGGATTGGTTTTGAATGTGTGTAATTTGTTAAGGAGAGATGACCTGACAAATTTTGGTTGTCTGCACATTTTGTTTGCGGAAGTTTAATGAGGGCCATAACTGTTTAGATTTTCCGCAGAGGGAAAAGAAATGGGGAAAGCACAAAATTCTTCCAGTTCAGAGAACGAAGCTAAAGGGATGGATGTTCATTTGGGAGTTGAAGGAACAAACTCCAATGTCCATAGAGAAGAGATAGATAAAGAAGGGCACATGATGAAAATCACTGAAAAATTGCAAAAATATGCCCAAACTCACCGAACAGATAGCATAAATCTCAAGAAAACTCAGGATAAACAAGGTGAATTCAACTTAAAGTTGTTGAAGAGTCTAGAAAGAATAGAAAAGAAATTGGAAAAAGAGAGTGACTCAAGAAAAACAGGGAGTCGCAGGACCCCTGAGATGAAAAGAAGATCTAGGAGTGTTAGCAGACATCGTCATCGCTCCCCAAAGCATTCCAGTAAGGAAACACGTAGTAGTTCAAGCCCATATCCTACCAAAAAGCATAGGAGGTCTGGAGTGGATGAACTAAAAGGGGAAATGAATAAGATTAAGCCTCCCACGTTTGATGGAGAACACCAGAAGGAGGAAGATGTTGAGACATGCCTGCTAGGCATGAGGAAGTACTTCCAACTGCATAATTATTCCTCTCATGCGGAAGGAAGAATTGTGATGTATCAATTGAAAGGAAAACCATCCATGTGGTGGGATCAACTTGTGCAGGTGCATCACATTAGAGAGAAATATATCACGTGGAAGGAATTCAAGAGGTATTTTGAGAAGAAGTATTTGAATAAGAGATATTATGACAGAAAGATGAAAGAGTTCTTTGAACTCAATCTGGGAAGCATGACCATTGATGAATACGAACGAAGATTTCTGGAACTGCTGAAGTATGTTCCGTTCATCAAGGAAGAGACTGTCAAGATTCAAAGGTATCTAACTGAATTGCCACCTTCTATAGGTAAGAAGATTCAGTATGATGACCCTAAGACCATGGAAGAAATGATAAGGAGGGTGAAGTGCTTATATGAGAAGCAGAGAGAAAAGCCTACCTTTCGAAAGGCTTGGGGCGACTAGAGGAAGTTTAAGAAAGAGTTGAGGCAGAAGGGAAACAAGCCTCCCTTTTTCAAAAACCGTCCTATGGGGCAACCATATTTTAGAGAGCCTAGAAAGGCTTATGTGGGTGAACAAAGTCCAAGAAATATGCCCATTTAGTTTTGGGGTTGTGTTGACGAGCGAAATTGACCGCTCGTCATTTGGAGGGGTGGATCTGGTCCGGGGTTGTCTAAATAAACCAAGCCATTTGGATTAATCCACTCT
>JASDQU010010951.1:47635-60998 GCA_032191745.1 Picea mariana | reverse complement strand
CAAACATTATTAATAAGAATGGTAATATACCAAAAAATGATAGAAACATATCACACTTACCTTCATAATCATCATCTAAAAACAAAGTAAGCATGATCTTACCATTCCTTTCAGTATTCTTGATGTATGAATCCTCCAGCCATTGTGCAATCTTGTCATGATAAGGGTCATAATGGCATGGGCGAGTGTAAGTTGGTTTGAAAAACTTGTCAGGGTTACGAGGAAATGGAATAACCATCAGCCAAGGCTGAAATGCCCCATCCTCCTGACAGTTCTCTAAGTACTCATTAATTTCTTCACATGGAGGATCTAAAAGAAATATGTCATGCCTACTTCCAAGATACTTAGGTAAAAAGAAAGCAAGCTCAACTTTATCTTTATTATGAAATTTTTTTATATATGAATACTCAAGCCATCCTAATATCCTGCCACAAAAATGGGGATGCAAACCATGACTTTGACGAAATGAATATATCAATGGGAAACTCATCATAGGAGGATTCGTGCAATCAATTGGATCATTGGTTTGAATGTTTCCTTCGATGAGATTGATCATTTCAAAATGTGGAGTATAAACATTAAGATTCGAGCTAAGCAAAGAACGAATATGAAATGTAGAACGTTTGATCTCCATAAAATATAATGCAATGTCCTTTTCAACAATAAGCTGTGTAAAATCATCTCGCAACATGTCCTTTTCAACAATAAGCTGTGTAAAATCATCTCGCAACATGTCCTTTTCCCATGTGAGTGATGAAAGTGAATAAGCGTCAAATCCGGTTTTATCAATGTTATGCTCGGAATTAATTTCACCAAAATTTAGAATATTGAAAAGATTTGGTTGTGGTCGAAAAGAGTAGGACATTGTAGGTAAGGTGTCAAGTCTAACAGAGTCTAGGAAGAGATGAGGATATAAAGAATAAAAGGAATCAGACATAAGCACATGAAAAGAATCTCTTGAATTAACAATTGTATTCTCAAGAGATTTCTCTTCACCTTCTTTAAAACCCTTACTTGGTTTTGGTGACGAATACCCCAACATGATATGATCATCTGGATTTGCCTTTTGTGTGATAGATAATTCAAAATTTATGTGACAAACATCTAGTCTTTTCTATGAACAAAGTGCATTTTGAGGATCAAGGTTTAAGGTTTCTTCTTCTAGTGCATATCTTTTTCTCTAATCAGTTTCATAGGAGTACTAGAACGTTCAAGATGATTTTTGTCGCTTAAGTGTTCTTCAGTGACTAATTTTAAATGTTGATTAGAGCATGAGTTACAAGAATGAGGGTATTCACCTTGAGCCAGAAACGAATCTTCTTCCATACTAGTCGTAGACTAAAACTACAATGATTCAAAGGAAAAACCAATTTGGTGGTCAATAAGAACCTAGTCAATAGATTCTACCTCCCTAGCTTGTTCAACATTGTCGAAAGGATTCTTCTCATCTTGCGAAGAGAATTGTTCTTGCAGTTGAGTGATAGGATTTGCAATTAGTTCTTCGTTCGTGCTGGAATATGACTGGATGGGAGGGATGCAAGCATCAAAAAAGAGACTTAATGCAAATGACATGTCATCGAGATTAAATTTACAGAGGATATGATAAAATCTTCTCAAAAAGTCTTCCGAAGATGAATCGCCGTTGATTAATGAAGTATGAAATTCTTCACATAGTTGATCAAAATCATAAATTTCAAAATCATCTAGAAACTCATCTACAAATTGAAACCAATAAAAAATGTGACATGCTGGAAAGGATTCAAACCAATGTTTGATCCGACCTCTAAAAGTAAAAGCAAAAAGTCTGCATAAAACTCTTAAATCTGAGATGTCATGTTTGATGCATTTGCACCAAAACTTGTTAAGGTGGTCTTTAGCAAATATATTTCCTCCACCATCAAAGGTGAGTTTGGACAAGCGAGAGATTGTCTCGTTGGGAACATTGGGTAATGAGAAGCTGAAAGCATGTTCCAACACAGTGATTTGGGGAGCCATGGGGGAATTGAATATACTTAAAAATAAAGGCTCCTACAAGGCCAGCTTGTCAGTCGGCCCTCCTTCTAGCGCCATTTTTTGACGGGCGAAATTGACCGCTCGTCAACTGGAGGGGTGGATCCGATTCGGGGTTGTCTAAATAACCCAAGCTGTTTGGATTAATCCACTCCGACGGGTTTAGTGGCTCCATTGGCCGATCTAAGTCCTAGGAAAGTGAAAGAAAAACTAAACTAAAGAAACTAATCTAAGTAAAGAAAAAACAACTTTTGCAAACTATAAACAAATCTAATATATATATACAGTTTACTAACTAATATTATAAAAAAATAATTCTACTTATTAAATGTTCAGTTATCAATATAATTAAATCTTGATTATATATACAAAATTTACAAAATACAAATTTTGATCGAAATTTGCAAAATCATTTGTGAGTTATCTTATGACAGCGAAGCTATTATTTTTTATTTTTATAATTTTTATGAGAAAGAAATAGAATGAAAGTTATCTAAGCTAAGCAATTAAAATAACAATACTAACTGCAAATCTGAACTATAAAAATGAACAGTGAGACGTGTTCAGATTACAAGAAAATTTATATATTAACTAAACTAATTGAATAACACTAACAGACTGACCTGTAGTAGCGCTTCCTATTTGTCCTGTGCACAGAATTTGATTTAGCTGTTTGATGGGGGAAACCCGCACTAGATTTTCCGAAAGCTTCTTGTAAACAGGAAGCAACGACGCTCTTGAATACGAATGACGAAACAAACAAGACATAAATCAACAACAATTTTATATTTTACAAATAATCACATCAAGATAAATCCTTCCGCAAAGATTTGTACATAACTGCTCATTCAACAAAGAAGGTTAACCTTCTGTTCAATAAATTAAAATAGGGTAATTGTTGTAAATAAAATGAGATACATCAAATATGGACAATACTTTAAATCATATCGCATCAACCTGTAACAAATCTTGATATCTAAAGTAGTCAATAATTTGATTACAAATTAAAATGCATAAAAATTGAAGAAAAGTAAGATAAATTGAAGCTAAAGCCATACAAAAAATCCACTTTCATTGTAGTCTGTATAATCATTAGTCCATAGTCATTGTTCTCCCAATAGTGATGGTTTTTTTACAAAAAATAATAAGTATATAAAGGCCATAGGATGAAACATCCTTGTGGAAATTATCAAAAACTGTTTGCAAAAAATATGGGAACAATCTCCCAGATTCCTATTTCTACCTAAGACTAACAACCTAATCACAAAACTGTGTAACAAAAAGCATGTCCTGAAATTCCATAATCGATCCAACACCCATTGAAATCCATATGTACCTGTAGATGCACAAAAATAAACGATTTTAGATAGTGTTTAATTGTAAAAATCAACAGAAATTCAAATTTTATGACTAGCTATAGAATCTCACGATTCTGTAGGTAGTTATTATTTGCAAATAGAATCGTATTGCATCAATTCAATCATAACAGAAATAGATATGATTTGTCAAACAAATCCTTTATACTAATTCAAAGCACACAAAATCATTTTAAAATCACTTTTGAAACACCATACCTTGGTTTCAGGGATACGATTTGATCAAGCTATTTTCGAATTAACAATAGCAGTGGCTGCCTCCATATTTTTAAAGACAACACAGCCTGTTAACAGGCTACTTGAAAATATTTGGATTGATCAAGGGTTCAACAGGGGGCAATAATGTAGGAGGGGGAATAAGGCGCAGGCCTGGAGAAGTAATAAACATTTCCGCAAATGCAAATAGACCAAAGCGCACCTTTCAGCCACGGAGAAAATCTGAGATTTGGCCTCTAATGGATGAGCTATATATCTGTAATAACCCAATTTCTAAGGAAACCGCTCGCAATGAAGGTAAAGGGGATAATTTCGGTTATGGGTTTTCAAGGGTTTGATCTAATTCTAAACCGTTTGCTAAGAAATTCTCATGCAAAAACGTGTCTCTGGGAGGCAATTACATGGTTAGCCTAAGCAGTCTTCTCTGGCACTATCAAACAATAACAGAGTCTGGACACCATGGGGTTCAATTTGCACTACAGGGGCCATGACTAACAGCACAAATTCATCGGGGTAATCAGCGAGAGGGTTCGACAGGGTAGACACAGCACCATTTTCCCAAAGCTTCCCCAAAACAAGCAAAGGCAGCCCGAAATGCAAGGCAGAGTGTTAATGGGTACAACGGTGGAGTAAATTGAGACTATGCAACAATATCATATCGGTTGTACAATGAACAACGCCTATTCAAATCATAATAATGCATAACCAAAAAAGATTTTAACCAAATGAAATATCAAATAACCATTTGAAAACCATGGTGTTCATAACCAAAAATCGATCTGAATGTTAAATCAACAATAGCATTTGTATGATTTGAAAGAAACCACTATATTGAACATTGCACCAAGGATTCAATCACAAAATTAATGCATTCTATGAAACCATTGCACCAAGGATTTAATCAAAGACACCAAAAAAATCATTGCATCACGAACTTATAAATCGAAACCATATTAACAAAAATGCAAAGTGAATAAAGGTTTGGTGTTTTGACAAATGTATGACCTTTAGTGAGTTAGAGGTGAAAAAATTTACGACCACATGAACAAAAGGATTCATAACAATCCAAAGATGATTTTAATGCCATCAACATGACTTCCAACTCAAGGTTTTCACATTTGCAGTCGTGAAAATGAAAACGAAAGGCAGGTGTGCGAAAGCCAAAGATAATAGTGTCGCTTTGTTCAAGGAATTGCGATGAGTATTGAGGGTTGAAAACCCTTGTGTAGGTAGCTTGTAAGGAAAAGATAAAATTGCAAAATGGCTGCCAACAGGTTGTCAGGGAAACCATAAGTACATAGATTGTCCCCACAAAAATGGAAACGTGAGAGCTATCCATAATGTACAGCAGGCAGAAACAGTGGAGGACATGGGCAATAAAATGCCAAGGATCTATGCAGCCCTAGACAACAAGCAAATAGAATATTAGTCGCACATGATTGAAGTAGAAGGTATGATTAACAACCAACCATTTACTATTTTAATTGATTCAGGGGCTAGCCATAGTTATATAAATCCTAGAGTGGTGGAAAGTTTGCAATTGTCGAGAAGAAAACATGAAAAGTCTTGGCTAGTGCAATTGGCTACAAAAACCAAGAGGAAAGTCACTAAGTTGGTTAAGTCTTGTCCTATGGACATGAATGGACTGAGCTCGAAGGAAGAATTGAACATTCTACCTTTAGGTTCTTATGACTGTCTAATTGGGATGGACTGGTTGGACCAACACCATGCCATATTGGACTGTCGTAATAAGACATTCACTTTCTTGGATGAGGAAGAGAGTTAGAGAGTAGTCCAAGGAATTCCTAGAGCGGTTGTTGTTAGAGAAATCTTAGCAATGCAGCTAAAGAAGTGCTACAGGAAAGGTTGTCAATTATTTGTAGCCCATATGGAGGAAGCATCTAAGGATGAGGTCTCAAAGATTGGAGACCATGTAGTACTAAAAGATTTTGAAGATGTATTTCAGGAGGTACTCGAACTACCTCTGAAGAGAGATATTGACTTCTCTGTAAACTTAATTCCTGGAGCAACTCCAGTGTCGAAAGCTCCTTATAGAATGAGTACACCAGAGCTGAAAGAGTTGCAATTGTAGCTTGAAGATCTTCTAAAGAAGGGGTACATACGCCCAAGCGTGTCGCCTTGGGGTGCCCCAGTCCTGTTCATGAAGAAGAAAGACAGAACGTTGAGGTTGTGTATTGATTTCAGACAGTTAAACAAAGTAACTGTTAAGAACAAGTATCCTCTGTCGAGGATTGATGACCTCTTCGATCAATTGAAGGATGCAAAGATATTTTCAAAGATAGATTTCAGATGGGGATATCCCCAGGTAAGAATAAAGTATGAAGACATCAGCAAGACCGCCTTTAGAGCAAGGTATGGTCATTACAAGTTCACAGTGGTGTTGTTTGGGTTGTCAAACGCACCTGTTGTTTTTATGTGCTTGATGAATGGTGTATTCAGGGACTATTTAGACAAGTTTGCCATAGTCCTCCTAGATGACATTCTGGTGTATTCCAAATTAGAGGAAGAGAATGAACAACACCTGAGGATGGTGATGCAAGTGTTAAGAGAGCACTAGTTGTATGCCAAGTTGAGAAAATGCTCATTTTATCAGGAACAGATCCATTACTTGGGGCATATTATCTCGAAGGATGGGATAGTTGTAGATCCTGAGAAGATTGAGGCCATTAGAGAATGGTTAGCGCCAAAGAACGTGACAAAAGTAATATCCTTTATGGGTCTATCCAGTTATTACAAAAGGTTTATCGTAGGATTCTCGAGAATAGCTCACCCTATCACTTCATTGCAAAGAAAGGAGAAGAAGTTTATGTGGACAAAGGATTGTGAGAGAAGCTTCCAACAATTGAAGCAACTGTTAACAAGTGCTCCAATCCTGAGGATTACAGACCCAAATGGATATTTTGTGGTATGCACCGATGCATGCAAAGAAGGACTGGGAGGAGTCCTCAGTTAGAATGGATTCGTAATTTGTTATGAATCCAGAAAGTTGAAAGAGCGTGAAATGAACTATGCAACTCATGATTTAGAGTTGGCATCCATTGTTCACGCTATGAGGAAATGGAGACATTACCTCATGGGAAGGAGGTTTGAATTGAGAATAGACCATAACCGTCTGAAGTATTTTTTTGATGAGACAACCTTGAATGCTAGGCAGAGTAGGTGGCTGGAGTTTCTTTGTGAATACGATTTTGATATCAAGCATATCAAAGGGAAAGAGAATAAAGTGGCTGATGCACTCAGTAGAAAAGTACATGAATTTCATGCTACAGCCATTAGCATGTACCGAACTGATATAAAGGGCAGAATTTTGGAAGCTGCAAATGTAGATTTGCAGTACAGGGGGCTAGTAGCAAAGCTACAGCAAGGTGAGAGGCCACAAAAAGTGGAAAATTATAAACTGAAAACCGATGGAATGCTTCTGTACGAAAACAAAATTTATGTACCTAATGTCCAGGACTTGAAACGTATGATTTTACATGAAATTCATAATGTCCCTTATGCAGGGCACCCTGGATATTAGAAAACTGTGGCAACAGTCAATAGCCATTATTTTTGGCCAGGTATGAAGAAAGTGATTGCAGAATACATCGCCATATGTATGGAATGCCAAAAGGTTAAAGCTGAGCATAGACACCTAGCAGGGTTGTTGCAACCTTTACCCATTCCTAAGTGGAAATGGGAAGTGGTAATGATGGATTTCATCACCAGATTGCCCAGAATAGGCAAGCAGCATGATTCCATCATGGTAGTGGTGGACAAGGTTATGAAAGATGCCCATTTTATTCCACTAAAGACTACTCACAAGGCAGCAGATGTTGTTAACATTTTTATGAGAGAAGTAGCACAATTACACGGTATTCCTAAGACAATTGTGTCTGACAGAGACCGGAAATTTACCTCAAATTTTTGGAAGGGGTTATTCAAGGGATTCAGAACGAATCTAAATTTCAGTACAACCTACCATCCTAAGTTGGATGGGTAGACAGAGCGGGTGAATCGAGTGATAGAAGACATACTAAGAATGTATGTGATGGACAAACCATTGAAATGGGAAGACTACCTACACTTGGTAGAATTCACTTACAACAATGGGTATCAAGCATCATTGAAGATGATCCCATTTGAAGCACTTTATGGAAGAAATTACAATACGCCAGTAAGTTGGGATAATCTAGATGATAGAGAAGTAGTTGGGCCAGATTTTCTCAAGGAAATGGAAGGTCAAATGCTAAAAATTAAGTAGAATTTGAAAGTTGCCCAAGACATGCAGAACAATTATGTTGATAAGAACAGAACACAAAGAGAATTTAAAGTGGGTGATCATGTTTTTCTGAAAGTAAAAGCTAATAGAAGTTCCCTGAAGCTGGGAAACTGCACCAAGTTGGCAGCCAGATTTTGTGGGCCATTTGAAATCCTAGAAAGGATTGGGCTAGTTGCATATATGATTGCATTACATGGATCCATGACTGTACATAATGTGTTTCATGTTTCATTGCTTAAGAAATATATACCCAATTCTAATCATGTAATTGATTGGAATGTGATTCAGGTGGAACAAGAAGGTGTCCTGCAAGTGCATCATGTGCGCATATTGGACCGAAAAAGAAAATAGCTCTGAAATCGAGCCATAGGGCTTGTAAAGTTCTAGTGGACCTGGTACGATCCTCAGAACACAACATGGGAGCATGAGGATGCTATGCGGGCAAAATACCCACATCTTTTTGAAGATTTTGGAAATCTTGTTGATACTGTGTGAAAGTTACACTAAGGACAGTGCAAAAATAGGGGGAGGGGATTGTAATATCCCCAAGGACGAGCCCTATTGTAATCATGTTTATGAATTGTAAATCATGTTTTGTAGGCTGGTGAGACGAGTATTGATAATTTGGTAAGTCTTATGAGTTTATTAGGCCTAAGAGCCTAAGTGTTAAGGCTAGGAGCCTGTTTTTGTATATGTAATTATGCAGAACATTATTAAAAATATGAACATCGTTGTGTGCAGACCGACCATGAAGAAAGAGTGATGGGGGACTAAGATTCTATAGAGTGGGTAAGGGAATGGGGGATGAAAAGTGGAAAGAAAGGCTAAGTGTTGTGCCTAGGAGATAATCTAGGGGGCTTACCTCTAAAAAGGGATAATAATTTATTATTATTATTTCCAAAAAGCTAAGTTGGACAATTTTGAGTGTTGTCCTAAGTTCTTGGAGAGGAACGCATGTTGATGGAGTGCATGCAGCTTCATGGGCGACATGTGTCAGCCCAGGCACATGCAGTTAAAAGCTGCATAAGTCAGTCATGGAGGGGGTTCGTTCCTAATTTTGTCATCCTTTGCGTCTGATTTCGGATACCCTCACACAGCTCTAAAAATCAGAAAACCGAGATGTCTTCTTGAAAACCAAAACATCCTCCATCTGATCCCGTTTTTGGTCTACGTCTGTCCTTGGCATACCTATACACCGTTGAGAGAACTAGTCGAGAGCGGAAAGTCAACCTGTGAGTTCGTGAACCCAGTCTATCCACCATTGCAGAGCTGAATCTGTACCTAAACTGTCTGTGGGTTGCTAATTTCTTTTTTCCTGAGTGGGATTGTGTTGTGGTTATCCTCATGAGCGTGATGAGTAGCGTGGTCTAAGACTGGGAGGTTCGTGGAAGGTATGCACGTGGTTGGTGGAGTTACACCAATATAAAAGATAAGTGTTAATTTTGTACTGAATTTATATGTGATGCATGTCTATGTCTTGAAATGTTATCATGTATTTCGTTGCAAGTTTGAATTGTTGTTAATGTTGTTTAAGTCTGTAAAACAACAGTAAATCCATGTTAAATGTCTTATTTTGATTTAATATGCAGCTAATATATATAAGTATAAGTGTGTTCTGCGTAGTAGCGTTGCCTGGTGAGTGGGTTGACAGTCGGGGACGTTACAAGTTGTATAGTCATTGCTCATCTATGTAAATAAAAGTTCTTGGAATCCTCGCTTGTGTGTTACTTTGCTTAATCTTTTTCAAGACAAACTCCCAAAGCCAAGGATGCCTTCAAAAATTTACCAATCACACTTAAAACCACATCAACTCCTCGAAGCAATTGATTCTGAGAAAAAACAGTTACATGCTAACAATGTACTCCATAGTGTTGGAGTTATTAGGTATATAAGACAAAAGAACATAAATGGTTGAGGAAAATTGAAAAACTTGCAATAACAATGCAAAAATATGACAAGGTCCAAAAGATATGCCAATAAATATTTCCATTTGACGGTTAATAACAAAGCCGCTGAAGGCACTAGTGTGCAATGTTAATTGTGGTGGAAGGATGAAATAATGACCATTTATTATAAATCCATTCAAGGGGAGCCAATAAACCATCCATAATCAAGTGGCATCATCATGACATGCTTTACATCATATTTGCAAAGCTAACCTAATGTTCATTTAATAAGCTAGATGACATTTCTTAAATTATGTTAAGCTAAGCTAAATGAAAAACTAAGTCTACATAAATTTGGATGAAATCTCAATTTTCTGTTGTTTAAATTGTTATTTTGAATCTATAAATAAATTTGGTATGCAGAAAAATCTATAAAGCACTTTGATTATACAATCTTAACCACTCAAAATCTACAGATCCAACAAATTCTAAACTGACTAGATTACAAATAAAAATAAATAGAAAATATACCTTAAAAAACCAAAACCTAAACGGTTTCGATTGTATATACTCAACCTCGGATGCACTTATATACAGCGCAATTGGTATCATCTCAAGTGTCCCACCCAAGGGCATACTACTTACACGCTGGAAGGAGGTAGTTATCAATTTACTTTACCTCAGGGTTTTCTCATTTCACCAACAGATACAGCCACCCTAGGGAGAGACAATTTTAGGTAGCTTCTAATCTCTATTTAAAACTTTTGAGCGACAAATGAATGCCCGAAAACTGTTCTGTAATATACCTACCTATTGTGCTCTTCGAATAAATAAATAAAACCATCCGTATATGCGCCTCCCTGGAAAAGAATCTCCCCTGCGTTCAGAAAGCACGCAGAGCCCACTAATCCCATAAAACAAAGGACATGAATCTCTCTCTCTCTCTATATATATATATCACAGAACTCGTTACGTCGAAAGGCGTATACTTATTGGCAATGGGCACAATTTTTGAATGCATCCCTTGACCTGTTTACCTTTTAACATTTACTTAATCATATTAAGAAATTACTATAGCACTATATGATTGCCAATTTTAAATGATTAATGATTAACATTTAACATTACCACGTTTAGATTATTAACCACGAATTTCCTCACCTATCCCTGTGTTTTGCTCAGACGTTTTAGCGATCTACACGTTTCCTGTGCCTTTCTGCGTTCATCAGTCACAATTATATGACTGTGCTAGTCTATAAACCAATCAGAATGTAACCTCAAACAACCAGACAATAAAAAGCTGCATAGATTGTCAAGGCTGACAATGGAACGGATGACGATCAGTACACTATCCGACTGAATCCACTGATCTATATGTGCAGTATTAAAGAAAAAACTTCCAATCATAGAGAATATAAACGTGAGCAGGGGCTTACATTTATTTGGATGAAAGGACTCTGTAGCTAATGGGCATATGACTCCCAGTACAGAAAGAAGACGAAGAGATCGATCACTCCTTTATGCTTATGTAAGCTCTCATATGCAAAGAGAATGTGTGGGAACTGAGAAGTTTTCTCTGACAACTCTCTCTTGGTGGAAATTTTCTATTGAAAGACTTCACTTCCAAGAGATTAAGACTTGATCTTCAAGACAGTGGGTGGGTCAGGAAGTGTATAACTCTCCCTGGGTGGAAATTTTTTATTGGAAGACTTCACTTCCAAGAGACTAAGACTTGATGTCCAAGACAGTGGGTCAGTAAGTGTATATAAACGAGTGTTCTTTTCTATGGTTTAGCTTTGACTGTAAAACCAAATCAAAATCTTTAAATACAAATCTTTGAATATAGTTCAAATTTCCATTTATCAAATAATTTTTTTTTTTTTTGAAAATCAATTTGTACAGTTTCTCACTTATTCTTTGCTATGGGATTAATAGTAGTAGGTATCTTCTTCATTGTAGGTAGTAAGAGGGATGATTATATTCATTGTAGGTAACTTATTCTTTGCTATGGGATTAATGTTAATTGCATTATAAATTATATGATTTCATTGTAGGTAGTAGTAGGTATCTTCTTCATTGTAGGTAGTAGGAGGGATGATAATATTCATTGTAGGTAATTTATTCTTTGTTATGGGATTAATGTTAGTTGCATTATAAAATATATGATTTCATTATAGGTAGTAGTAGGTGTTTCTTCATTGTAAGTAGTAGGAGGGATGATTATATTCATTGTAGGTAGTAGGAGGGATGATTACAATTGATATCAATTTTTTTTTTAAATATTATTGATGTTCAAACTGATGTTCAAACTGTTTTTCAGTTATAGAGTAAAATATGAAACTACTTTTGATTGGTTAAAAGTTTGTCTTCTTTGAGACTTAAAGATATTTGGTAGATGTGATGTGAAAGTATGTGTCCTTCTCCACCACCACCAAGTTTGCAATCACAAATAGCAACCAATCACAAGTGTCCTCAAATACAATTTTTTTTTTTTTTTAGAAAATCAATTTGTACACTTATTAACTTGTTCTTTGTTAGGGTATGAACTTTAATTGCAATTATAAAGTATATGGCCTCATTGTAGTTATTAGTAGGGATAACCACAAGCCACAAGAGCTTTCTTGTGAATATTTTTTATGCTCAAATTATTTTTCAGTTCTAGAGAAAGATCTAAAATTACTTTTGATTAGTTAAAAGTTTGTCTTCTCTAAGACCCAAAAATATTTGGAAGTGGTGAAAGTATGGTTATTTTTGGTAATATATATATTTTTTTAATAAGGATGACCAATGAGCTTGCATTCAAATAGAAAACAATAATAAGTGTCCTCATTTCCTTTTGACAAGTGATTTATGATAATTTTTACCTCCTTAAAGAAAACTTACTCTATTATTTCTTTCCCACTTCTTTATCCTATTCTTTATCACTAAAACTTTATTAAAATTATACACTTATTAACTTTTGTATTCCTTATTGGATAAAAGGTTAAATAGCCTAAGCAATGACCACATAGGATACTAGCTTTCTTCAGAATACTATCTAGATTGAAAGAGTTATTTTTTGTTATAAGCTTTAAAAGTGCTTCTAGTTGACTAAAAACTTGTCTTCATATATAAAACTATCTATTTTTCATAAAGTGAGACCTAAAACTACTTCTAATTGATTAAACCCTGGACTTATACTAACAACCCAATACTTAATGACATATAGCAAGAATGAAAGTTAAGTAAGAAGCACCAATAAATTATTTCAAGTGATGTAAAGATGTTAACTGATAATACCTGAAAAATATTATGTGCAAACAAAACACTGAAAACTGATAGGTTCGGAAGTATTCATTAGGGTCCGAGGGCCATTGACGGCTCATTACTCACGATAATATTTCATGGGATTACGAGCTCCACATCTTTTACAAGTAATGGCGATTGATGGCAAAATGTCTAGAGCTGCCCCTAAATTGATTGATGTTAGAGAATTCAATGAATTGCAGATGGGAAAGCAACATTTACGAACCAAAATTGGGTGTATTCTCCAATGGAGATGCCAATTGTATAATGAAAGCGGAATATGCTGAAAGGAATCGTCCTTGTTAAAC
>JASDQU010010950.1:97633-108704 GCA_032191745.1 Picea mariana | reverse complement strand
TTTTAAAAATTACAATTTTTTTAAATATCAAAATAAAATATAAAAAACAAACATTTAAAAAAAAATAAACTAAATTTAAATAAATTTTAAACCTAAACTAAATTTTAAAAAAATAAAATTTAAAAATTAAAATCTAATTCTAATTTTATTTTTAAAAAATTTAACAGTGTGTGGGCCGCATGGATGCCGAGATCTGGTCCCATGGGGCCCAAGTCTTTCCCTATGGGGGTTGGGGTTGGAGCGATGCTTCGTCACCCATGCAGCCCAAACACTATTAAACTTTTAAAAATTAAAATTAAAATTCAATTTTAATTTTTAAAATCTGTTTTTTTTTAATACTTTTTGAAATTTAGTTTAGGTTTAAAATTGAATTTAATTTAGATTAATTTTAAAATTTTGAAATTTAGTTTAGGTTTAAAATTGAATTTAATTTAGATTAATTTTAAAATTTTAAAATTTAGTTTAGGTTTAAAATTGAATTTAATTTAGATTAATTTTAAAATTTAGTTTATTTTCTTTTAATTTAGTTTAATTTTAATTTTTTTTAATGTTTGTAGTTGATATTTTTTTATTTTTTTTAAATTGTATTTAAGTTTTTTTTTTCTAAATATTTTTTTAGTTTATTTTCTTTTAATATAATATTTTATTTTAAATTTGTTTTTAGATTTTTTTATTTTTTATTTTTTTTAAATTGTAATTTTTTTTTCAAATTTTTTGCTTTAAATTTTTTGTTTTAAGTGTTAATTTTAAATATTTTTCCCCGGAAATTTTAGATTTTACATTTTTTACGTTATTTTTTCAAATTTTTTATTCAAAAAATTGTGTTTTGCATTATTTTTCAACACAAAATGTTTTTCTTTCTTTATTTCCAAAAGAAATTTTGTTTTTCTCCTTATTTTTTCAAATTTTTTATTCAAAAAATTGTGTTTTGCATTATTTTTCAACACAAAATGTTTTTCTTTCTTTATTTCCAAAAGAAATTTTGTTTTTCTCCTTAAATTAAATAATTTGTTTAGGGGTATTTTTTTTCCCAATTTAATTATTTTCTTAATGAAAATTGTTAAAAAAAATAAAATTAATTGATAAATAAATTATTAAGTTATAACACATTTATATTTAGTAGTCAATTTTCACTGTTTTATTTGAGGTGGTGCTAACGGTAAGGTCACAGTTTAAATTAGGTCATAGTTTTAGCTCCAAAAAAATGGTTTTGCCGGCAGTGTCGATTAGGTCATAGTTTTAATTCAAAAAAAAATAGTGGTGTCAGTGGTCAAGGCCACAGTTTCAATTAGGTCATAGTTTTAACTCAAGAAAAAAGTGGTGTCATTGGTTAAGGCCACTGTTTGAATTAGGTCATAGTTTTAACTCAAAAAAAATTGGTTCTACTAGTAACATCACTTTTCGGTTCGAGGGTCAACTTCATGGTTTTGTCAAGGTTTTGTTCGTAATGTCAAGGGCTCAGTTTCAAATAAGTCACAATTTTAACCACCTCCAAAAAAAAAGTGCTACCGGTAGCATCACTTTTTTATTTGGGGGTTGATTTTTATGTTTTTTACCCAAAAATATGATATTTTTGGGCTAGAGTTCTTGTTTTGAGGTCACAGTCCTTATTAAGTTGGTAACTTTGTTGCCACGCATTTTCACAATGATCATTGAATTTCATGGAACCACCATTAGCAATTATAATATAGAATTTTTTCACATCATGGATGTAGCAGTGAGTTTCTTGAGTTACACATCGGTGAATGACGTTATGGGCGTTGTCATTGTCAATTAAGATAATGACTTTGTGATGTTTGGTGTATCCAATCAATTTCAGGGTTTGGGGACTTGAAACACCAATAAAGACATGCAGGGATATCTGTGGTTTCACGTCATGTAGAGAAAATGGAGTAATATCGTCAACAGGTGGAGGTAGAGCTTCATCTTCATCATTCAAAATGGCTATAAAGAGTTTTTTCTCCTTACATTTATGCTCGGAAAAATATTTATCATCAAATTTGTAGCGGAAACCTTCAAGTTGGCACTTTATAATTTCAACACAGGTTAA
Source organism: Picea mariana (assembly GCA_032191745.1). Classification (NCBI taxonomy): domain Eukaryota; kingdom Viridiplantae; phylum Streptophyta; class Pinopsida; order Pinales; family Pinaceae; genus Picea; species Picea mariana. The sequence continues at coordinate 106,654 of JASDQU010010950.1, read as the reverse complement.
CTTGTGGATATTGAGGGTTGGAGAGGATAGAGAGGGATTGGTAGGGGGAGACATAGTGGGACAGGGATGGGGAATAAACGGTGTCTTTTTAATTTCAGAATTCACCACGATTTGGGCTTCCCTAGCTCTTTGAGAGGCTTCCAACGAAGTAGCAAGACGGGCCATTAAGATTTGGGCACGTATCGCTTCCTTCAAACCACTGATAAAGCATTCCCTAGATAAGGTATCAGAAATTCCTTTAGTGTGAATGGCAAGTTACTCAAAAGAGGAGGTGAACTCTTCGACTATACTGGGATTTTTAAGCTTGGTTAGTCAACCCAAATAATGAGTGTTTATTTCAAATTGCTCATAAAAGTCTAAGACAAATTATGTCCAAGCAATATAACCCTGGTGGCAGTTCTTATGCCATTGCCAACATTCAATATCTAAATATAAGACACCCACACACAGTTTCATTAAGTCATATGTGATGCCATGTAGGGAAAAATAATTTTCCATCTAAGCAACCCATCTAGTGGGGTCAAAGCCATCAAATTTGGTGAGATCTACTTTAGGGATTCTATGCCACATTTGAGTCATAAGGTCATAAACAAATGGGGTAGAGTGAGGCCCCATAGGATTAGATGATTTGGCTCCTTTATTTTGGAACGGCTAGTCTTGACACTAATAGCCCATGGATTGGTTATACATTGCCATGAGTTGGGAAAAATGAACTAGGATTGAGTCCAGTTTGGTGATCTTTTCATTGATGGAATCAAAATTTTGTTGGGCAGAGGAGTGGTTACAAGACTCCAAGGACAAGACTCTAGTAGCCAAAGAGATTGGGTCCATAAGAAAAGGGTTACTAGAGAGTGGTACCAAGGAGTGGTTACCTCTGAGTTTCCAAGGAGGAGACTCTGGTGGCTACCTCAAAGCCTCTAGTAGCCAAAGAGATTGGGTCCACAAGAAAAGGGTTACTAGAGAGTAGTACCAAGGTGATCAACATTGTGTTTTAGGTCTATTGAGATGGTTGTCGAGTAGTGGGGCAAGCGATTCCACCAAAAAGGATTATTGGAGAGTGGTACCACAATGATCATCTCGGCACAAGGATTTCATTCAGATAGGTATCAAATAAAGGTTTAGTTAGGACCCAAAAAAAAATGAAACTCTTATGGAGTTATACTCCCTCCTAAATAATACTACACTAGAAGAATGCTCAAATTCTCAATATTGTAGTTAATGTAGGAATTTCATGGAGTGGTAGCAGGAAACAGGGTTTCCAGTGAGAAGAATGCACAAATTTGCAATACAGGAATTTATGTAGGAATTGCATGGACTTGAAGTAGGGAGTAGGGTTTTGAGGATCCTAAGGGCAAGGGAGTGTCAGGTGCTATAGCTCTCTAATATACATGTAAGGTCCAATAGTAGTACTTGACCTAATTTTTGAAGGCACTAATTAAGGAGGCTCGACCATACATTTAGTCAAATTACCTAATTACCCAAGTACTAGATATTAATATTTTTCATCGTTGTTATTGGTGCCACTATAGCATCAAGACACTTGAACGCCTTATCTAAATCTAGTTTCAGGTAACCTAGGGAACTTCCAATATACTCTAGGGTATGTGGAAGTGAATGTTGGGTATGTGTTATATTATTTGCATGAGTAGTAGTGTTTGCATTGCGTCATGTGCGCAGGGGGGGTTAAGGGGGGCGATATCCCCCCGTGCAAGGTTCGGGGGCAGCGCCCCCAAAAAAAAATTTCCTCGGGAAACATGTCACATATTTAGGTGGTTTTTCAACACATGGTTTTTTGTCGATGGTTTTCTATTTCCAGTTAAGGAATTAGGGTTTTTGACTAATCCAAGTCATTGGGTTATGGTATTGGATGTCGTTGGCTCCTATATGTATATTGTATTGTAAACAATGTATCATGATGAATGAATATAGAATATGCTGGTTTTCCCAGTTTGGGTTTCCAGGGGAAAAATCTCTGTGTAATTTTTGTATTTGTCATTGTATCTTTTATGTTCTTTTACTGAAAATTTGTTTGTAATAAATATTGTACAAGGTTAAAATCTACAATGAAATTTCATATACAGGTGTTATCTGATGTGGTACTACTTGAAGGGGTACCAATAGGGGTTGCAAGGGTGTCCAACCAGGTGAAACTGCTTGTATTTTCCATGTGTATTCTTCCCCTACCATAGGTTTACCCACTAAATGATAGATCAATATATTATTTATAGATTTTGAAATACCTCTCAACAAAGTTATTGACTTAATGAGAACTGTGACCTCAAAATGAGAACCCTAGTGCAAAAAACCCATATTTTTTGTCAAAAATACCAAAATCAACCCTTGTTTCAAAAAATGGTGTTACCAGTAGCACCCCTTTTTTGCAAGGTGGTCAAAATTGTTACTTACTTGAAATCATTGCCTTGACAACCAATAATGTTAAAATTGCATTGCAAAAAATTGACCCTCAAATCAAAAAGTGATGTTACCGGTAACACCCTTCTATTTAATTTTTTTAAAAGAAAAAAAAAACATGTTTTTAGGTGAAAAAAAAAACAAATTTTTCTATAAAAACAGATATTTTAATGAAAATACTCCTTTTTTTAAATGAAAAATTGTCTTCCTAATGAAAATACATATTTTTTAAATGAAAACCACAATTTTCAAAATGAAAAAACAAACTTTTTTATAAAAAACATAAATTTCTTTTGAAAAATGTTTAAAAATCAAACAAAAAACAAAAAGTAAATTAAAAATAAAAGTTTGAATTGGATAGGTTGTGACTAGGGTTTTCTTAGTCACAGCCCGAGATGTGGTTCCTTTGCGTAGACCTATAGAGGCTTTTTTTTTGTGGTTTCGTCGGGTTGCAGGTGTGGTTGGCGTCTATCTGTCGCTGCAAGTTTCTGTGTGCCCTTTCTCCCTTTTGTCAATTGTGTGCGTGGGGGGTTCTGTCGCTGATCACTCGGTGGCTAGAGGTGGTTGCAGATCTTTTCCCTTTCTCCCTTCTTGTTGATTGTGTGGTGTCCGTGGTTGGGCTCATGTTCGTGATTGGGGTTGTGTGGTGGTTTGGACAATGTGTGCGCGGATCTGGGTTCGTTGTTTGGTTCTTCCACTCTGGTTCACTCTTGGATTTGTGGTTCCTCTCTCTAGTTTCATTGGTATGTTTAGGGTTTGATGTATGCTCAGATATGGTTCCTTTTGGTGGTTGTTGATGACTCTCTCTTACTCGTATCAGTTGAGGAGTTTTGGCCAGAGCTTTGAGGTCCTTTTTTTTGGGCGTGGAATGTTGGGGTCCAAGCATTTTGAGGTCCTATTAAGGGCATTCAGCTTCTGGTCTTCTCTTTTGTTGGTGTTTTTGTTGATCGGGGTTTTCAATGGTATCATTGTTATCTGGTTCTGTTGATGTGAGATCTTCATACCGCTATGACCTAGTCCATCCAACCTTCGGGTCTTTTTGTTGGGACTGTTTTTCCAGTGTTTTTTATCGTGGCAGGATTTCTTGAATCTGGTCTTTTTCCAGTCTCTTTGGGGTTTTTTTTCCCAACTCTTATTATTGTATTTCTTGTGGCTTATTAGTCTGCTTTTGGCCCCCTTTGGATTTTAATTTTCTGAACTCTTTACCCTTGATTGGGTCGTGCTTAAGGCACCTACATGATATAATTTGGTTCTCTTCGGATGAATAAAATTACATTTTATTTTTCGTGGAAAAAAAGTTTGAATTATTTAAAAACAAAACTTAAAAAATAAAAATAAAAAATAAAAACATTAATATAAAAATACAAACTTTAAAAAAAATTAATTACAAACTTAAAAAAATAAAATAAAAAGATAAAAGAACAAACTTTCAAAAAAATTTAAAAAATAGATAAAAGAACAAACTTTCAAAAAAAAATCAAACTTTCAAAAAAATTTAAGAAATAAAATAAAAATTGAAAAATTTAATAAAAATACATCACATATAAAAATATTAAAAAAAATTGAAGTGGTAGTGGAGAGGGCGATGTCGAGCATCGTCCCCTTCCCCCTTACCATTGTTTTATAAAATCCCTTACCATTTTATAAAACAATGGTAACGGGGGAGGGGACGATGCTCGACATCACCCTCTCCCCTTTCCACCTCTTGCCATGAGATGGCCCACCTCATGGCATGAGGTGGAAAGGGGGAGGACGATGCCCCTCCCCACTTACCATTGTTGTAACACACCCACTATCGTAAATTAAAATTTTTTTATGAATTAATCTCCCACACATGCGAAATCTCCAGGAACCTGCACTTGCAAAATTCAATCCCTGGTTCAATATCGAGATTCGGAGTTTCGGAGGTTGCGGTGTCGAGGGTCCCTGTCCTCTCGAATCCCCGATCACCGATGGAACGAATTTTCGACGCGCCCCTTTGGTTGCCTCAGCCCCGCTTGGTTAAGCCACTGGTCCATACGACCTGTTTCTATATGACCGCAGCTCTATAGCTACCCATCGGGGTTTCGGGGTTTATGATGTCGTAACTCACGAGTCCTCAAAACTCGCGACTCTCCGATTTCACGATGTGATCAAGCCCTAATCAAATATCCGTTAGTTAATCATTTTTATCGAAGAGTTTAAGTTAATTCCATCGGCTTTCGGGGTTCGCGATTTCATAGTGCATGGACACCTTGTCCACGAATTTCGCGATATCCCGATACCCGATGCCACCTGTCCACCGTTGACCCTTCCGTGGGCCCTGCTATCTTTTGACTTATCGGGAAATCGCATTTCGCGATTTCATTAAGCATAGATACTTCGTCCACGGGATTCACGATTTTCCAATGGCTCCGATCATTGCCACGTGTCCTAAGAACGGACGATCCCGATCTCATCGGCAAAATCGCATATCGCGATTCCGTGTGACATGATTTTTGTGTGCCCAAATACTCCGATTCCCCGATTCCCGACTCTTTCCTAGGTTCTGACACGCATCCGAAACGATGGACGGTCTTTATCGTCTCTCGCTATTTCGGGGCTTTGGACTTCGCAGTTTCGAAGTGCAAAGGTTTCGTGTCCACGAAATCCCCGATACGCCGAACTCCGACTCCCTCGGATCTCTCGCCATGCGTCCTCACTAATGGACGGTCCTGATTGTATCGGGATTTCACGGATCGCGAATCCTGATACCACAATCTCTTCACTCCTGAAATCCCCGATGGGTTAACTCCCGATTCCTACCCTGATGTCTGACGCGTGTCCTGCCGAGATCAACGGCTAGGATCTTTTCTCGGGATTTCGGGACTTTCAAAGTCCTGTTCCCTTTTCTCTCAGGAATTCTGATTCCCGATTCACGACTCTTCGGGATCCTCTGCCACGCGTCCTGTACAGTGGACAGTCCAGATCTGATCGGGAAATTGCGTATCGCGATTTCAATATGCAACGGATCTATACTCCCCAAATCTCCGATGGTAAAAATCCTGACGCCTCCCAAACGCTGACACGTGTCCTGCTGAGATCAACGGCTTACGGGAATTCTACCCCAGATCTGATGGCTCAGATCACTTCCTCGCACGCCCACCCCTGTGCTTAACCCCTGCGCAGCTTTTCAAATCCAACAGCTGACGGGTAATTTGGACCGAGATCTAACGGTCTAGATTCGTTTCCTTTGAGTCTTGGGGTCTATGATCCCCATTTTCTCATTGCTCACGATAATAGAGGACAAGGGCAAGGTATGTAACGCCTGCGTTACTTTCATCCATCTAATGGTCATGAGTGACTATGGTTCCTCCGACGAGATCTCATCCGTCGACTTGTCACTCCTCACATCACTACTACCTGGGAACCTTAATGGAATCGTTCCTCCTCGTGCAGGGTTAATAAGGCCTGTGCGTTCAAATTCTTGTTCTGGGTTCTTAGTGAACCTTTCCAAGTAGGAAGTCTCTGTGAAGAGATTCCTACCGGGGCATTTCCGGAAGCGGATAAAGGAAGGTAGCTTCCCGAGAATGGTTGGACATGGTTAGATACATTTATCAAGTGAGTCGAGCACGGTCTCCCCGGTGCTAAACATATATATCAATTCATTCATATCACACTCTACGCGAACATTCTTATGCGGGAGTCATTTATAATTTCACAATTCTATGAGCCAATATCTACTTCTCATTATCAATTTCTGCACAGACATTCTTACACAGGAAATAGTTACAATTCCACAAGTCTATGAATATATGTGACAGCATATAATTTCGAGATGCAACATAAGCAAAATACTTATCAGAAGTAACTATAGCAATGGAAGCGACTGCTGAGAGGGGTGCTCGTTTCCACTCAACCGTAGGCGTAGCGACTCCTACTGGATTTACCACTAGCCACCCCCGAGCTGAGACCACGATGTCCTGAGACTTGCGTCTTCCTGTCTTCCAGTGTCCAGGAGCGAAGGTTGCAATCCTTCCCCTGCGATCACTCACTCTGCGTAGAAAATTCCAGAGTTTCCCCTCGTGTCTCTCCCGTCAATCGTTCCAGCCATACGCCTTATCCTCTCGCGAGGTTGCGTGTGGCACGATTTCCCTCGCACTAATCAGGCCTGACGTCCCTACGGATGGGCGGTTCACCACCCCATCCCTCATCAAGACATCCGCCTACCAGTCTGCGAGCCATTAATTTTCAGGGCCAACGAGCCGCTTTTGGTTCTCCGGGCCAGTGGAGTCCAAATACGGTATTAAATTCTCAGTGGAATTTAACGCCCCTTTTTCAAGGTGCCCTTCACCACCATTGTGGTCCCTTTTCTGCACATCCCCTCTCAGCAGTTCTGTAATAAATTCAACTGTCATTTACATTCCTTGACCTCTTCCTGCAGGTCCATTTACATCACATATTCATACTTATGAGTTTTTGCCATAGTCCTTGGCTAGTTCAGTTATATTTACAATCTGGGGGAAACAGGGTGTTACAATTCCCTCCCCCTTAAAAGGAACATCGTCCTCGATGTTCTTAGCTACTAACATGAATTACATGTACAGAAGTAAACAAAATCGGATATGCATGTTGCATGGCATCCTCCATTTCCCATGTAGCCTCATCTGGGCCAAAATGTTTCCACTGCACCTTGACCTGTGCAATGGTTATGTTCTGGAGTTGGGTTTCCCTTCTGTCCAATATGCATTGGGGTTCTGGCAGGAATTCTCCCTCCGGTTCCACCTGGATCATAGACCAGTCAATTATATGATTAGCATCATGTACATATTTCTTCAATAAGGAAACATGGAAAACATCATGTGCTTTTACTGTGGGAGGAAGTGCTAGCCGATAGGCTACAGGTCCCACTCTGTCTAGAACCTCAAAAGGTCCACAATACCGGGGTGCCAATTTGGCACAAGCCCCCATTTTTAGAGAACTCTTTCTGGGCTTAATTCTGAGATATACATGATCTCCTGTTTGGAACTCCCTTGGAGTTCGCTTTTGATCAGCATAACTTTTCTGTCGGTTCTGAGCAACCTTCAGATTTTTTTTTATTTGAGTCACTTGTTGTTCCATTTCTTTCAACATGTCGAGTCCAAAATAAATCCTATTCATAGGATTGCTCCAGCTGACTGGAGTATTACATTGTCTACCATAGAGGACCTCGAATGGGCTCATCTTTAAGGATGCTTGGTAGCCCTTGTTGTAGGCAAATTCTACCAATGGAAGGTAGTCTTCCCATTTCCTAGGCTGATGCATCACATGCATTCTTAACATATCTTGTAATATCTGATTTACTCTTTCTGTTTGTCCATTGGTTTGAGGGTGATAGGCGGTACTAAACAACAATTTGGTCTCTAATCCCGCCATTAGTGATTTCCAGAATTTGGAAGTGAATTTTGTGTCTCTGTCAGATATTATTTCTTTCGGCATGCCGTGCAGTCGGAACACCTCTTTCATAAATACCTGTGCAATATACATCGCCTTGCAGGTCGATTTGATGGGAATGAAATGAGCAGACTTGCTCAGTTTATCTACCACCACCATAATGGCATCATTTTGTCTGGTTGAAGTCGATAATCCGGTGATAAAGTCCATGGAGATGGTCTACCATTTCCATTCTGGGATGAGTAAAGGGTGCAGTAATCCGGCTGGGTGTCGATGTTCTGCTTTAACTTGTTGGCATTCTATGCATTGGGACAAATATTTGGCTACGTCCTTCTTCAATCCCGGCCAGTAAAACTATTTTCAGGTGGCAGTGATCATTTTCTGGTATCCTGGGTGACCAGTGTAAGGTCTTTTATGTAATTCATCCATGATGAACCTCTTCAAGTCGTCACAATTTGGAATGTAAAGTCTATCTCTGTAGGTGAGTAGACCTCCTTCGGTCATCTGATAGCCTTCATATTTATCTCCCGCAGGTTCTTGCTGTATGTACAGGGTCACCTTTCGGACGAAGGGATCTGTGTCTTGTGCCTCCTTCACTCTGTTCTTGACATCTGTCTCGCAGGTACTCACCGTGGCCAGGTGAATTGTTCTCATGCTTCTGCTAAGGGCATCGGCCACCCTATTCTCCTTACCCTTGATGTGTTTAATTTCAAAATCAAATTCGCTAAGGAGGGCCATCCATCTAGCTTGTCTAGTATTGAGCTTGGGTTGATCAAACAAATACCGTAATCCACAGTGATCTGTCATAAGTACAAATTTCCTTCCCAGGAGGTAATGCCTCCACATTTTTAAGGCATGCACTATGGCAGCCAATTCCAGATCATGAGTCACATAGTTGACCTCATGCTCATTCAATTTTCGGGATTCATAACAGATCACCTTTCCTTCCTGCATAAGGACTCCTCCGAGCCCTTCCTTGCAGGCATCTGTGCACACAAGGAAGTCAGCTTCTGGGTCAGCGATTTTCAACACGGGTGCATGGGTTAGTAAATGTTTCAAGGTTTGAAATCTTTCTTCACATTGCTGTGTCCACAGAAATTTCTTTCCCTTCTTCTGGAGGGCAGTGATTGGACAACCAATCTTGGAGAAGTCTTTTATAAATCTCCTATAGTATCCCGCCAATCCCATGAAGGATCTAATGTCTGAGACATCCTTTGG